>JAJOZX010007236.1:0-224208 GCA_023014485.1 Bathynomus jamesi | reverse complement strand
CCGGTCTTTTTACATTATTAGCGAGTTATCGCGCTAAATTAATATTAGACATCACTACCTAGGGCATGGAGTGAGAACTAAGTTTTGACAAGGGCACACTAGCATCAATTACAAATTTATAACAAACAGGAATATTATCACATTAATCTTCAAAAAAATACAAGCTACATACTTCGTTTATAATTAATCAGATATCTGAACAACAGGGTGATTCAAAAACTGTAGACACATTTAAATAATAAAAATTTACTATGTACAATTTTACACAAGTAAGCATGTAAAACAACAGTGCAGGTCTAGCCTTATTTTTGAGAAATTTTTTATTTGAGAAAATTCTCGACGATTCGAGAATTTGTCTCGGACACAATGATTCTAGTATTTTCTCTTGGCTTTAATAACTGATAGGCATGATCGTCAGCCTTAAAGTCATGTGGATTCTTCTTCTTCTGCAGCATTATTAGTCCCATTTTATATGGGGTCGCTGTTGAGGATACTTCTCCTCCACTCCGCCCTATCCTGCGCCATCTCCTCCGTCAGGTTCTTCTCGCTCATTTCCATCCTGATACGAATCTCTCCACCTCATCCTCGGTCTTCCTTTCTTCTTCCTCCCGGGCACTTCCATAGATAACACCCTCCTCCCAAACGTAGTTCTCGTCCCTCCTCATTACATGCCCCATACCATGCCCAGTCTTCTCTCTTGAGCATTCTTGATCCGCATGCCATCCTCTCTGTTTTGGCAATAAATTTTACGGCCGGATGCCCTTCCTGACGCCAACCCTCCTCTTTTATCCGGGCTTGGGACCGGCTGGGGAATGGGCTGGCTTGCCACCCCAGCAGAGTTTGTGGATTCTGAATGAATAAATTCTTCTTGAAGTTAGTGGGCAATTTTGTCTCTAATCACACGTTCAAAGCACTTTATAAGGCGGGAGGTGATAGCTACTGGACGATAGTCCTTAGGGACTGCTCTGTTACTTCCTTTGTGTAAGGGGAGGGTATAAAATAAGCGTGCAGTGTTCCAAAATGTACAGTGTTCATTGTAATTTGTGTAGTGTTCATCCTGAAATAATCTAAGTAATATTATTGTAGATAGTTTGAGCTGCACAAAATCAGCATGAAACACTACACCAATTACAATGAACACTGTACATTTTTGGAACACTGTGCGCTTATTTTATACCATGGTAAAGAGGCAATGTTTGAGTTCTTTTATTGGAGTGGAATTTGTCCTGTGTCGAGTGATTTCTCTATAGTAAGCATAGGGGCTTGACTATACTTTTTTTTTGCATTTATTTAAAACCACGGCACTGAACTTTCTCTATTGCAGTGTGTGCTCGTTACTTCATAAAAGTAACGACGTTACCGTTACAGTTACTTTTGAAAAAAGGTAACGGCGTTACCGTTACTGAGCCAGGAAAGTAATTCGTTACCGTTACTGTTACTTTTTATAATAATATCTATAATAATTAAAAATAGTACTTCCATTCAACATTGCGTTTATTCTTTATTTTATTCACTTACACATTGAACACTGTAAATTTTAAAAAACATCATAAAACAGAACAAAATTAGATGCTTCAATGTACAAACATAAAAAGTGACAAGAAATTGAGAAATAATGTGGCTGTTCTTTGCCAGTAAATTAAAACAAAAACGATAATTTAGGAGTTAATATTACAGTAAATTATACTCATCCATCAGCAAGCTCTGTTAGCTTTTAGGAACACAAGTTTTTCAAAATTATCATCGGAGAGTCTTCCTCGCTTAGGGCGAAGAATGTCCTTCCCACAGAAAAGACCCGTTCAATAGCTGCACTGATGTATTGGCGTGTGAGGTAATAAAACTTGATATGAATTCAGCCGAAGGAAAATATGAAGGGCCGAATTTTCGTGATAGACCAGATGACAGAAAGGCGGATACCTGTTCAGAAGATAAGCTAGATGTTTTCATTCTTTTGTCAAACTTTTTGAAGCACTTAAAATAGTCTTCTTCATCAGTTGCACTCATAGAACTATCTGAAGGAGAATTCTCAGAATTCTGTCTTGTATTGTTGTTGATCTTATTAATCATCATCTGCGTCACCTCTGCCGCTCGTTTTTCATCTTCGATCCACAACAGCTTAAATCGAAGATGAAAAGCTGCTGCTAATACGCAGTCATTGTCATTGAAGATATTGTTGAATCTTTTTTCAGTGCCTGGCACAAGAGACTTTAACGAGGGAAGGCAAAAACGAAGGTCCTCTCCTTCTATTTTCCTCAACTTTGACAAGCAAGCAGTGAGTGTTGGCAAAAGCAATCCCATGGATGCCTCAGTTTCTCCCTGAATAATGTCAACAGCCTGTGCAACCGGTTTCATGGCATTAGCATATTCTTTAAAGAAAAGTATGTCTGCTGAGCTCAAACGAGGAACTCCCAAGGCGTCACAAACGCGATTCTTGAGACTTCGCTTGCCAAAATTTGTTCATAGACACCAGTGCGTCGTAAGTTGAGTTCAGCGTGTAGCACAAGGTGTGATTAAACGTTGCTGCAACTCGGACTGCACAGTATCAGCAGCAACAGTGGTCCTATTATGTTCTACTTGCACTGTCATCATTAGAGCAAAGATGTTGGCTCTTTTGACAACTTGATTCACTTGAAGCAAATTTTACACAATGATCAAAAACTCTTTTTGCTTGCAGAATGTTTCAGCGATATGTGTTTCCTTAAATTAGATAGGGAGCGATGCTGTGCTATAATGTTTTATTTGAGGCAGACAAAGTTCACATCTGAATTTAATATTTTTTGACGTTGTTTCAATGAATGTAAAGTATTTTCCTAGATATGGCCAAGGGTTAGTTTCAAGTTATTTTCTTCATTAATGCACTTCCACTACCACTAACATCAGCTTGTTTATCAGTATTTTGACTACTTTCTGCCATATTCCAACAATCAATGTCACACCGTGCTTCTTCAATTAAAGTACCCGCGGGTAGAGCACTGGAACTCGTCAACACTACCACACCGTTACCAGTCGAGGCACACACTGATTTGCTGACTTATCATTTATATTTTATTTGAGCTCTGAGCAGTGTTGCCAGATGGTTGATAAGGATTGTTCAAATATGGATTTAAAAATAGGTTATTGTCTAAAATTTGTATTTGGCATCCACGCATTGAGTGAGGCGCTTGTTGATTCAACATGTGTATACACTATACACTTGCCCTCACACAAGTCCCCACTCATTTCGTCCCTCACTCATGTTGAATCAGCAAATCGGGAAATTGTGATCTAAAGACAATCCGTTTTATTTAATTGAAAAAATAAGATACAGTAGATACACGTGTTTACACTTGTGTACAAGTGTAAACGTACCTTAAATTATATCCTGAAGATATACAGGGTGGGCCGTAAGTTTCCATACATAGGAAAAATAAACGTTTGTTTTTATGTTCAGATACCCTAAGAATATGCGTTTGACGTAAGATCTTGTTACTGATGAAGCAAATTTTTACGTCAATGAGAGGTTAATCGGCAAAACATACGTTATTGGAGTAATGCTAACCCTAACTGGCTGAGTCCGACGAAGATGCAAGGTGCCGGTAAAGTGGGTGTGGGCCGGGATATGGGGTGACAGAATTATTGGACCAATTTTTGTCATGGAAATCTTAATGCCGAAAGGTATCTTAACATGTTGCAAGAAGAGATTTTCCCATCCCTGCTAAACGAGGAAGGTAACTTCCCAGTTTACTTCCAGCAAGATGGAGCTCCACCTCATTATGGTCTTCACGTGCGTCGGTATTTGGATCAGCAGCAGTTTCCGGATGCTTGGATTGGTCGGCGTGGTCCTGTGGAGTGGCCTCCAGATCCCAGATCTCACCCCCTTGATTCTATCTTGGGGGCACTTGAAGGCCATGGTGTATCAGGAAAAGATACGAGACATAAATCATCTAAAGGAACGTATCACCAACGCCATACAAGCATAACGTCAACTGTGCTAATGCGTGTTCATCAACAGTGGGGAACACGTATTGAAATGTGTTTTCAAAACAATGGCAACCATGTAGAGCATATATATAAATAAAAATGGTTGTCCATAAAAAAATGTTTATTTTTCCTATGTATGGAAACTTACGGCCCACCCTGTAGTATAATAAGCAAGTTATAATAAGTAATGTTATAATAAGCAATGTATAATAAACAAGTAATGTTATAACAAGCAATGTTATAATTAAAGTTGTTAAAACGTTATTTAGCTTTTAGATTTATTTACAAAAAAGTAACGGTCTGACTTGCTGAAAAAAATAACGTTACTGATTTAAAAATGTAACGCCGTTCCCGTTACTGTTACTAAAAAAGACGCCGTTACTCCCAACACTGCTTATTTGTGATAGAACTTTAATTATGTCCCCTTCAAAGAATTCAAAATCCATTAATAGATTCACATCTGTACTTGTTTTGACTGTGTTTGTATTATGTTAAAGAATTCATCCAGAGTTCTTGGTTCATCTCAAGCTTGGAGGCGTTGAACACAGAGTTAAATTCTCCTTAAGCACACTTCGTTTATTTTTCTGAATCATTTTTGTGTATTCAGTTTCCCCATCTTTAATGGACCATTGCTCTCTTTTCATTTCATTTTTCTTTTCACAAAAATGTAAAAAGTATTTTGGATTATTTCTTATCTTTTCTGTTACCCTGTTTTCCTTCTTGTTTGTCTTGTGGATAAATGTTTGTTTTGGGCCCCTTTCTATTTCGCATATTTTTTTCCTAGTTGAGTCTACTTACTTCCGTTTTGCATCTGTGGACCGTTTGGCAGTTTTTTTAATTAATAACCTTTATTAATAATAAAATAAATACATTTGTTTTACAATTTACATTGACATGAATAATTGTGAAGCTCAATTATTTATTTTATTTAATTTGGCCCTTAAGCTTTAGGCTTTACTGGGCTCTTATTAAAAGTAAACAGCTAGTTATTATTAATTAATAATAAATACGTAAATAAGTATTATTGGATCTTTTCCATTTCATGTACTGTTTCCGATTTTGTTGAAAATAAGATATTTAATGGAGATTGTTTACGCCGATTTCAAAAATGTAAGTCTTTTTTTTGAGAAATGAGTGGTTCAAAAGTTATGTTTGTTATTGTAATTTTGTATTAGGTCAAAAACTATAACAATACAACTGAAAACTAATACAAAGGTTATTGTATTCTTTAGTAATATTGGCTTATGTCATTAAGTATTTGTGTGAATAGATTTCGACCGTTATTTTTCTGTCCGGTTAAGTTAATTGAATGCCCGATTAGGTCAACTAAATACCCGGTTAGGTTAACTGAATGCCTGGTTAGGTCAACTGAATGCCCAGTTAGGTCAACTGTATGCCCTTGATGATTGGTTAGGTTAAGTCGTGATATTTTCGTTAGTTTTAACGAAAATATCACAACTTAACCTAATCAATCGTCAAGGGAATACAGTTGACCTAACCGGGTATTCAATTAACCTAACCGGGCATTATATCCCATACAAAGTTACAATAACAAACCTAACTTTTGAACCGTTCATTTCTCCAAAAAAAGACGTAAATATTTTAAATCAGCGTAAAAATCTACATTAAATATCTTATTTTCAACAAAATCGGAAACAGTACATGAAATGGAAAAGACCCGTATTATTAATAGTTGAAGCAAATGCAAGGTCACCATTGAAGGCATTCATTGTACCAATACCATACAAAGAAACCAATATTATACATGAGAGATAAAAACTGAACAATCACAAGAAATATGTTTTTAATACTAGATTACACATGAGAAATTACGAATTAGTAAACAATAGTAATGGACATTAATCTTAGATTTTTGTCAGTATGCCATTTAGTCCAGGCAATCTAGAGCAAAAATAGCTTCAACCTGGGCAAAATTGCTTCAGAAGCTTTCTAAACTGTTTCCAGCTCAGGAACCATTGCAGAATAACATATCCAAAATCCGACAAAATTGGACCTCGGGAACACCCCCAAAAATGAAATTCAAAATGGCGGACTGGCAGTTTCCTACGAAATACAATAAATTTTAATTTCGCTTTGTAGAGAGAGTTATGACGTTTTTCTTGATCAGTAAAATGTTTTAAAACACATTTTCGTTTCTAAATTAACCTATATGACACTAAAAATTGTATTAGGCGGCTAGTATTAACTATGACGTCACGTAATGTAAATAAAATATACTGTAGGAGTGTATGTGAGAATGGACATTGTTACATCTTTATAAACTTATATTATATACAACTCTTTAATTCCTACTACCCACTATCAAATGTGCGTATTTGTGCTTGTCAGTTTCTTTAAAACTGTTATTATGTACTCCTTTTAAATACTGCAACACAGTTTATTAATTTGTGTTTCTGTTTCAGACTGACTCGGTGTACGGCTGACTCGGTGTGCGTCCGCCTTCAAGAATGCAGACCCTGAAGAATTGTGCGTGATTTGTAAGGAGAAATTGGACAGCGGACAGGAAGTGGTTCACATCTCGCAAAAAGGAGCAGATGGTATAAATGCATCCAGCCGCAGCCGTGGAAGCGATGTTGTTGCAACAGCTGGAATAAGTGTTCACGTTGTATGTAGGAAAAGGTTTACGGATAAAAAGACCATTGAAATAAAGAAGCGACAGACCGCAGCCGAGGCAATACCAAGGAAAAGTGCTCGTTTTCATGAATACGCATTTTCCAGTGCTACTCACTGTTTGTTTTGTGATACCTTTGTGGACTTTTTTTCCAAACACAAACCAAAATCAGAGCATGTCAAAATAAGAACTACAGAGTTCTCCGAAACCATAAAAAGGTGCTGTGAAAGCCGCTGCGATGAATGGTCGTTTAATGTAAAAGGCCGTCTGGAGTATTATCTTCGTGATCTTCTGCTGCAGATTGCCTACCATCACACCTGCAGCGTAAATTTTCGAAGTGGAAAAAACATTCCTCGCGCATACTCCTCCGACGATCATGATTCGAAGAAAGGGAGACCAACTAATGAAGAGCAACACCAAGCATTCCTTCAGACCTGTGCTTACCTGGAAGAGAATGATGATGAACAACTGTTGATTGGAGACCTAATTTCCAAAATGGAGGAATATCTTCAAGGAAGTCAGAGCTCTGCCTACGAACGCAGGCACATGAAGAGAAAGCTTTTAGAACGTTAAGGAGAAAAGATCATAATATCAGGTGAAAGTGGGAAGGCAGATGTAATAACACTACGAGAGACAGCTAATGAAATTCTTATAGATTATCACAAAAAGTCGAAAGAATGTGATATAGATATAGAGCTACAGAAGATTTACCTAGTAGAAGCTGCTGCAAAAATAATCAGAAGTGATATCAAGTCTGTCGACTCGCCTAGAAAAGATGTGTATCCATCTCCAAATGACATCACTGCAGAAAGTGCTCTTGATTACATTCCCAACAGTCTGAAATTGCTATTATCAAAAGCACTTGCGGGACAGGATGCTTCAAGAAAAATAGGTGCAATTGGGCAGAGCATTATGCAAGCAACCCGTCCTAGAGGATTACTATGTCCACTACAGATCGGTTTGTCGGTTCAGCTACACCACAACTTTAGGTCAAGGTACCTTATTGACGTTCTCCATCAGCTGGGTTACTGTTCGTCGTATGCAGAAGTAACAAGATTCGAAAGAAACGCGGCGCTGGCAAGTGGGTCTGGCTCTTTTACTGTTGATGAAAACACTGCAGTCCTTCTAGTAGCAGATAACGTCGATCATGATGTCTGCACTTTGGATGGGAAGAATACCTTTCATGGAATGGGTATGATTGCCGCAATAACTCCGAAGATCAAGATCCACCCTTCTATTCACAGGCGTAATGTTGGTGACAATGACATTAAGAAGATTGCAACCGTTGACATTAGGGAATATAGACACGCGAGAAGCATGTTGAGGGACATCTCATTCCGCGAACTTCCAGTACCACTGCCACCATAAGTCGACTTAGTCTTCTTGGCAGATATCTTCAGCAGAAAGATCAGGTCCAAGTTGGTCCGGAACAATGCAGGCAATTCACGGTGGATCAAGTGTCTCACATCCAGGTGTGGCGTCGATCACGTTCCTTCCCATCATAGATATGTCGCCAACTGACATGACCTGCATATTTTCGACATTACTATATTTGAGCAAGATAGCACGCGATCAAAAAGTCCCATGCATTATTACCTTTGATCAGCCTTTGTTCTGGAAAGCTTCCCAAATCATCAATGAACAGAGAGACCTGCAGGACATTGTTTTAATGCTGGGATCATTTCACACTCTGATGAATCTTTTGGGAGCAGTCGGTACTCTTATGAATGGTTCAGGATTGTCTGAAGTACTTCAAGAAATATACGGACCAAATGCCGTGCAACACATGATGTCTGGAAAAGCTGTTTCAAGAGCGATACGTGGTCATATGATAGTAGATGCAGCTCTTAGTACCTTACTAGCGCAGACGTTTTCCCTCGTAATGAAGATGGAACTCCTCATGACCTCCATAAGGAAGCTTGTGACCTGCTCGACGATGTTATGACCGCCAAACAATCAGTTGAGGATGTGGAATCTTCGAATGCATTGTCTCAGATTGCTACCATTTGGATGCGAAGAAAACTGACCTACAATCTACTTCGCAAACAAGTCAACTCTGGTTGGAATATCAGCGAATGATCAACATTGCACGTTCCTTGATAACAGCAGACAGAACCGGCTCGTGGGATTTGCACTTGCAAGCTATGCTGGAGACCATCCCCATAATTGCAGCAGCCGGACATCACAATTACCTGAAATCGATATACCTGTACCTGCAGAAAATGTTAAGTTTGCCTTCTGAAAATCCAGCCGTTAACAAAATGTTCCAGGAAGGTAAGTTTGTGGTAAGAAGAAGCGACAGATTATGGGCCGGACTCGGCACAGACCTGGTGATAGAACAAGTACTAATGCGTTCCCTGAAAAGCAGAGGCGGACTGACACGCGAAAGTGGATTTACAGACATCCAAAGGACAACGTGGCTCTTTTCTATGCCTCTGTGTTCCACTTATAACTTAGCAATGCAGGAATACACCAGAGTTTTGTTGGAAAGCAGTGAACAGCACAAGGAAATGAGGGGAAGTAGACAAATCAGGGACAGTAATGACATGAAGAAAGTACTTGAACGTCTGGAATCCTTATCCCCATTCCATTTACCTCGGGTCTCTGCAACATTGTAACAGGGCTAACTGCTGATCCTGGAGTTAACGTTCATCAATTGCATTCAATCGGTACGAACATTGTCGTAAAAATGATTGGGAAACAAGCCTTTACATATTCTGCCAAAAGATCTGACAAAGTGAAAACACTAGGATCTGCTTCTGCCGTTGTGATCACTGATGCTTCAGATATAGAAGTAGATCCTGCACTACTGTTTCAGAGAATGATGACTGTTGCCACTGGCGGAGACATGAATCTTGAAGATGTCATGTGTTACGAACTGTGTGCATATCCTCCTGCATTGTTCGAATCACGAAGTATCTTGAGGAAACCCGATAAGTCTCAGCTAGCTCATGCAATAATCAAATACACTGACACTTTACGCATGGAAGAAGTTCAAGAAATTCAGTGCACAGACCAGTACGTATTGGATGGTGGATCTCTACTACATCGTGTTCCTGGCGTCAAGATGAAACATATGACAGCATCGCCAACTCATATGCCGATTTCACTCTGAAAACATATGGAAAAGCAATCATTGTTTTCGATGGCTACAGCAGCTCTCCTACGACAGCAGCTCTCCTACGATCAAGGACATGGCCCACAGAAGACGCAGCACCAAGACAAGCAGAAATGTGAATCTCAGTCCAAGCATGAAGTTTGTTGGCCAGAAGGAACACTTCTTGGCTAATGAAAACAACAAGCAAGCATTTATTTCCCTCGTAGGTGAGATGTTGAAGAAGCACGGGTGTACTGTTCACAACGCAGATGGGGATGCTGATGTGGACATCGTTCGTGCAGCAGTTTCCTCATCAGAAAAATGCAACTACAACAGTAATAGGGGAAGACACCGACTTGCTGATTCTCCTTCTGTACCATGCCAAGGACAGTGGTTTCAAGTTGTACTATCGCAGCGATATAAGACGGGGACCATCTCCTAATCCTGTGTATGATATTCTCAGCATTCAATCATTGTTAGGCAATGACATCTGCAAGTATCTCCTGTTTGTGCATGCTTTCACGGGCTGTGATAGCACATCCAGAATTTTTTCGATCGGTAAAGCCAAAGCATTCGACACACTGATGAAGGTGGCTGAACTCCGTTCAGTTGCAAATACATTCTGTTCTGATTGTTGCCAACACTCTGACATTGAAGCCGCTGGAAGAAAGGCAATGCTTCTGTTGTATGGCTGCAAAACACTTGAATCCACTAACGCACTACGTCATCGAATGTTAGTTGAAAAGGTAGCTACAGCTAAATCTTTTGTTACACCCGAACGTTTGCCACCTACCGATGCGTCCACAAAGTACCACAGCTTTCGCACATACTTTCAAATACTAATCTGGAAGTCTACAGAAGAGAAGATCGATGCAGAACAGTGGGGTTGGTATGTAAAGAATAATTCCTACTACCCTACAGCCTGCGACAAGCCACCAGCTCCAAATTATCTACTCAACATGATCCGCTGCTCCTGCAAGACGAAATGTGCTACTTCAAGATGTGGATGCAAGCGTAATGGAATGCCCTGTTCAGCCGCTTGTGGCGAGTGCCAAATCAGTGGTTGCGATAACAACCCAAGTACCGGTAATCTATCCGATGATAGTGATGAAGAGGATTAATTTCTGTATGTTTGTGACCAGGTATCACTTCTTCTGTAATGAACATAACTTGAAACTGGGAAAAAAATAATTGTTGTATTATTGATTATAAAAATCTGTAAAAAGCTATATAACATTATATTTGCGTAATAACTGGTTGTGTTGTATATTGTTGAATTATTTAAAACATTACAACTGAAAGAAAAGGCATCAAATGTATCTCTATAAATAAAAGCGTAAGTTATATATATTTTTTTTTTCGTAGGAAACATCCAGTCCGCCATTTTGAATTTCATTTTTGGGGGTGTTCCCGGGGTCCAATATTGTCGGATTTTGGATATGTTATTCGGCAATGGTTCCTGAGCTGGAAACAGTTTAGAAAGCTTCTGAAGCAATTTTGCCCAGGTCTAACTACAAATTGCCTGGACTAATTATTAATCGGGATTTCAACTTGGTTTTAAACAAATTTACATTCACAATATTTTTATATCGGCATTACTGTAAGTCATTCCATAGTTTCAATTCAATGAAAATGGGTAGTTTTTGAGATGAAGACAATCTAAATTGAGGTATAACAAGCTTCGATCTATTTCTGGTCTGATACGAGTGGATTTCTTGATGAGTTACAAAATATCTATTTACCCATTGTAAATTAATGATTTTGCTCTTACACTCGTAAATAAAAATAAAATGCACTAGAGTGATCAAGAAAATCAGCATCAGATAATAACCTTATTGCTCGTTTTCGGATGACAAAGATACCATTTAATGCGCTGTTAGCGGAGTTTCCCCAAACAAGGGTGCAGTACGTTATATAAGGAAGAACAAGAGTATGATAAAGAGTCAATAAAACCTGTTTGGGACTACATTTCTAAGTTTAAACATTATAGCAACGCCCCTTGAAATCTTTTTCGCGATATAATTTACATGATCACTCCATTGCAAATTCTTATCTAGCATTACACCAAGAAATTTTGTTACAGTACACTCCTTTATGGCGATTTCATTAACATTAAGTTCATCAAGATATACATTTCTTTCATTAGTAAAAATCATGAAATTTGTTTTACTGGTATTTAGGAGGAGTTTATTGGTGGTCAACCATTTTATTACACTGATGAATTCTGAATTAAATATATTCTTAGCTAAATTAACATCTTTGCAAGAAAGAGACCCAGTTGTATCATCTGCAAGCATTATGAAGTTCAGTATGTTTCCACTGTCTAAATAACGTTCTGGTTTTCTCCTCTTGCATTTGCTACATTTCTTTTTTGTCTCTTTGGAACATGTTTCAGTAACATATTGTAGGTTCACTTTCGTTTCTACTGTAAGTAATATTTCCTCTGGCGATTTTTCACGAAGTAGCAATTTCAAATCTACTTCCTTCAAATTCGCCCAATTTACTTTCTTTGAATTCATATCTAATCTTTCAGACATTCCGTCTGTCTCTCTAGGATGAATTAAGACTGCAAGTTTCTAACTTTATTTGTATATCGATTACGGTATGACCACAAAAGTACTTTGCGTTACATTTTTAGTTATTGTAATTTGTCAAAACTGAATCGAAAACATTTTTGTTTCGAGTGGTTCCACAAATTTTCTGGGAAAGCGCGTAGTTTTTCGAAATATCTAATAGCATTATCGAATGCGTTTTATCGTGCTATATCGTGTTCTTTTGTGGAACTTCTCAACATCATAATTTTTTTTCCATGTTATGAATGGAAAGTTAAAATCCCCATAAATTAAAAAATTTGGTGCTGGGATTTTAAATGATTTTAAAATGTTTTCACTTCATTTGTAACGAGCTGAAATCCACTCTTGGTGGTGTTTGGTGGCCTGTACACATTTATAACGAGTAGGTTTAGGTATCTTGCTTATAAAATAAGCATTTCGACTGTGCTGTTTGGATTGTTTAACTTTCGCTTCACCGATGTACGTGTTTTTGATGAAAATACAACAGCCTCCCTTCTTCTAGCAAATCTATCTAATGTATACATTTTGCAGTCCTATATTACTATTTCGGTGTCTTCAATGCAGTTTTCACAGCCCCTTTCACATCTATGCAAGTGTTTCTGTTAAACATAAGATATCTCTGTTAGTATTTGGAGCTAAATTTAGGAGGTATTGTACAGTAGTTTGCAGTCTGCTTATTCAGTGTACATTCCTTGTACAGTATATTTGTGTATACTAAATCTAGATGTTTAGTAAGCTTTATGTTCAGCTTTGGTGAGTATTGGTCGTTATCGGTTCGGTTTTGTTGGTTCCTGATCGATGTTACTGGGTAAGCAGTTGCACTGGAGAATACTAGGGTGTAGTCCTTGGTACCATTGTAGTAGTTGAATTGGCTGTGGGTAGTGTTGGACAGGTGGCTGAGAAATGTATTACTGGGGGTACATATGCAGTCTTTTATCATTAGTAGCGATAGTGTTCTTTTAAAGTTCCCATTTCTTCTAAAAAAAAAAATGTTCTCCTTTCAAAATGACGCCATTTCTTTTATTTGGAATTTTAGTTTTGTCTCTCTGACTGAATGTCTGTACGTAGGAGGAGGAAAGAAATAGCAGTTTAATCTGTCTAAGCAAGTTCCATTCCTCATCCTATTGGCTGTACATGTATCTGCAGTTATATGTGCACGATCCTGTTTGTAGTATGGTTCGTCTTTTCGTTTTCTTAATACTTGCTGACTTATCTTTATAGGATTTGTGAGATTCTGTTTCTTACTTTTGTTTTTGCACTAGTTCATCCATTCTCTGTATATGTAATCATCGGTGTGTTTTCATTTTCATGTGTGACGCTGCAATCTCTGGAATTTATTTTTTTCGTCTAAGTGTTCTTCTGCATATCCCTCTAGTGTGTTCTCCTCACTGTCCTGTATTCCATTTTCAGTAAAGGCTGGGACATACAAATCTTAAATAAAAAAACATTAATACAGAAAGTCAAGAGGAGCATGCTGTCCAAACGATCAGGAAAAATGCCAAACATTTCTATAGCTTTGCGCGTTCAAGGAAAACAAAGAAAGACTCACGGGACTATTAAAGCTCTATAGTCTATACTATTGAAAATAAGTGAAAACTTCCCTAATATTTAGATGACATCTGACCTGCTACCAAATTATGGAACAGTTATTTCTTTGATATCATAAGAAAATATCACACTTCTCATGAAGTAAATTAAATAAATTTTTTTAAGTAAAAAGGAAAATTACACACGAGTTAATTTCCTTTTAATATTTTCGTATGATGTCAAAGAAATAACTACACCGTAATTTGGTGACAGGAAAATTTCTTTAATGTTTACAGTGTATGTAAAGAAAATGATACGATAACTGATGATCTAAAGAAAATGTCTAAAATTTTAGGAAATCAACACGAGGCCGCTTGGTTGCTTTAAAATTCCATGGTGAGGGACTTCGTTGATTTTTAATGGCCATCTTCTTAGGTTAATTTTCTTGAAGTCTGCTTACGATATTGTTGGAGCGATAACCGTTGTCTGAGGCCTTGGTGAGGAATGCCACTCAACGCAAAAGGCGTCTCTTCTCGTAACCTGACAGTGGTACCAAGAAAACCTTCCTCAGTATAAATTTCTGCTGGTAACGAGAATTTGTCGTGTCTATAAACTTTGACAGATCTGCTTTTGGTCATATTTACGCAGGAATGTCTTCAGACATCCAGACGTCATTAAGAATAATACCATACTGGCAGGAAAAAAAACATTCGTAAGGGTGACATTTTATAATGCCATTTGATACGCACTTGAGAAATGTAGTAAAACTATAGGCCTAAAAAGGAAATGTTTGAGCACCATATATATTATATACACATATATGGTGAAATTCATCCCATATATATATATATATATTGGCTTGAAAAGAATAATATTCTTCCAAAAAAAATCTTCACCTTGTCTCAAATTTTTAAATTCTTCTGAACATTCTTATTTTGTCTCTCCTTTTCAATATCTTATCTTATCTTATCTAATATTTCTAGAAAAACCGCAATATTTTCTAAAACCATTTCTCTCTTAACTTTTTTTTAATCATAAAAACCGAACTTAAGCTTTATAAGAAAGAAGAGACTAAGTTATTAATCAAAAGAAATAATAAAAAGAGATGAAGACATTTGGCATCGATTTTTGTATCTCGAATGAAGCAAAGAGATGACACCTGGAGATTCAATAAAATTTTAGGACTAATTCGGAATCAAACAGAGGAAAAAGAAAAACGAAATTTAGTTATTTCTTCCTTGTAGGACTGCCTAAAGGGGGTGCTAAAACAAATTAGGATGAGAGTATAACACAAAGTATATATATAAAATAAACTTTCTTTGAGACCGGATTTATGGAACACCCTGTATATATATATATATATATATATATATATATATATATATATATATATATATATATATATATACAGGGTGTTCCATAAATCCGGTCTCAAAGAAAGTTATTTTTATATATACTTTGTGTTATACTCTCATCCTAATTTGTTTTAGCACCCCTTTAGGCAGTCCTACAAGGAAGAAATAACTAAATTTCGTTTTTCTTTTTCCTCTGTTTGATTCCGAATTAGTCCTAAAATTTTATTGAATCTCCAGGTGTCATCTCTTTGCTTCATTCGAGATACAAAAATCGATGCCAAATGTCTTCATCTCTTTTTATTATTTCTTTTGATTAATAACTTAGTCTCTTCTTTCTTATAAAGCTTAAGTTCGGTTTTTATGATTAAAAAAAAGTTAAGAGAGAAATGGTTTTAGAAAATATTGCGGTTTTTCTAGAAATATTAGATAAGATAAGATAAGATATTGAAAAGGAGAGACAAAATAAGAATGTTCAGAAGAATTTAAAAATTTGAGACAAGGTGAAGATTTTTTTTGGAAGAATATTATTCTTTTCAAGCCAATATATATATATATATATGGGATGAATTTCACCATATATGTGTATATATATATATATGGTGCTCAAACATTTCCTTTTTAGGCCTATAGTTTTACTACATTTCTCAAGTGCGTATCAAATGGCATTATAAAATGTCACCCTTACGAATGTTTTTTTTCCTGCCAGTATGGTATTATTCTTAATGACGTCTGGATGTCTGAAGACATTCCTGCGTAAATATGACCAAAAGCAGATCTGTCAAAGTTTATAGACACGACAAATTCTCGTTACCAGCAGAAATTTATACTGAGGAAGGTTTTCTTGGTACCACTGTCAGGTTACGAGAAGAGACGCCTTTTGCGTTGAGTGGCATTCCTCACCAAGGCCTCAGACAACGGTTATCGCTCCAACAATATCGTAAGCAGACTTCAAGAAAATTAACCTAAGAAGATGGCCATTAAAAATCAACGAAGTCCCTCACCATGGAATTTTAAAGCAACCAAGCGGCCTCGTGTTGATTTCCTAAAATTTTAGACATTTTCTTTAGATCATCAGTTATCGTATCATTTTCTTTACATACACTGTAAACATTAAAGAAATTTTCCTGTCACCAAATTACGGTGTAGTTATTTCTTTGACATCATACGAAAATATTAAAAGGAAATTAACTCGTGTGTAATTTTCCTTTTACTTAAAAAAATTTATTTAATTTACTTCATGAGAAGTGTGATATTTTCTTATGATATCAAAGAAATAACTGTTCCATAATTTGGTAGCAGGTCAGATGTCATCTAAATATTAGGGAAGTTTTCACTTATTTTCAATAGTATAGACTATAGAGCTTTAATAGTCCCGTGAGTCTTCTTTGTTTTCCTTGAACGCGCAAAGCTATAGAAATGTTTGGCATTTTTCCTGATCGTTTGGACAGCATGCTCCTCTTGACTTTCTGTATTAATGTTTTTTTATTTAAGATTTGTATGTCCCAGCCTTTACTGAAAATGGAATACAGGACAGTGAGGAGAACACACTAGAGGGATATGCAGAAGAACACTTAGACGAAAAAATAAATTCCAGAGATTGCAGCGTCACACATGAAAATGAAAACACACCGATGATTACATATACAGAGAATGGATGAAACTAGTGCAAAAACAAAAGTAAGAAACAGAATCTCACAAATCCTATAAAGATAAGTCAGCAAGTATTAAGAAAACGAAAAGACGAACCATACTACAAAACAGGATCGTGCACATATAACTGCAGATACATGTACAGCCAATAGGATGAGGAATGGAACTTGCTTAGACAGATTAAACTGCTATTTCTTTCCTCCTCCTACGTACAGACATTCAGTCAGAGAGACAAAACTAAAATTCCAAATAAAAGAAATGGCGTCATTTTGAAAGGAGAACATTTTTTTTTTTAGAAGAAATGGGAACTTTAAAAGAACAACTATCGCTACTAATGATAAAAGACTGCATATGTACCCCCAGTAATACATTTCTCAGCCACCTGTCCAACACTACCCACAGCCAATTCAACTACTACAATGGTACCAAGGACTACACCCTAGTATTCTCCAGTGCAACTGCTTACCCAGTAACATCGATCAGGAACCAACAAAACCGAACCGATAACGACCAATACTCACCAAAGCTGAACATAAAGCTTACTAAACATCTAGATTTAGTATACACAAATATACTGTACAAGGAATGTACACTGAATAAGCAGACTGCAAACTACTGTACAATACCTCCTAAATTTAGCTCCAAATACTAACAGAGATATCTTATGTTTAACAGAAACACACTTGCATAGATGTGAAAGGGGCTGTGAAAACTGCATTGAAGACACCGAAATAGTAATATAGGACTGCAAAATGTATACATTAGATAGATTTGCTAGAAGAAGGGAGGCTGTTGTATTTTCATCAAAAACACGTACATCGGTGAAGCGAAAGTTAAACAATCCAAACAGCACAGTCGAAATGCTTATTTTATAAGCAAGATACCTAAACCTACTCGTTATAAATGTGTACAGGCCACCAAACACCACCAAGAGTGGATTTCAGCTCGTTACAAATGAAGTGAAAAACATTTTAAAATCATTTAAAATCCCAGCACCAAATTTTTTAATTTATGGGGATTTTAACTTTCCATTCATAACATGGAAAAAAAATTATGATGTTGAGAAGTTCCACAAAAGAACACGATATAGCACGATAAAACGCATTCGATAATGCTATTAGATATTACGAAAAACTACGCGCTTTCCCAGAAAATTTGTGGAACCACTCGAAACAAAAATGTTTTCGATTCAGTTTTGACAAATTACAATAACTAAAAATGTAACGCAAAGTACTTTTGTGGTCATACCGTAATCGATATACAAATAAAGTTAGAAACTTGCAGTCTTAATTCATCCTAGAGAGACAGACGGAATGTCTGAAAGATTAGATATGAATTCAAAGAAAGTAAATTGGGCGAATTTGAAGGAAGTAGATTTGAAATTGCTACTTCGTGAAAAATCGCCAGAGGAAATATTACTTACAGTAGAAAACGAAAGTGAACCTACAATATGTTACTGAAACATGTTCCAAAGAGACAAAAAAGAAAATGTAGCAAATGCAAGAGGAGAAAAACCAGAACGTTATTTAGACAGTGGAAACATACTGAACTTCATAATGCTTGCAGATGATACAACTGGGTCTCTTTCTTGCAAAGATGTTAATTTAGCTAAGAATATATTTAATTCAGAATTCATCAGTGTAATAAAATGGTTGACCACCAATAAACTCCTCCTAAATACCAGTAAAACAAATTTCATGATTTTTACTAATGAAAGAAATGTATATCTTGATGAACTTAATGTTAATGAAATCGCCATAAAGGAGTGTACTGTAACAAAATTTCTTGGTGTAATGCTAGATAAGAATTTGCAATGGAGTGATCATGTAAATTATATCGCGAAAAAGATTTCAAGGGGCGTTGCTATAATGTTTAAACTTAGAAATGTAGTCCCAAACAGGTTTTATTGACTCTTATCATACTCTTGTTCTTCCTTATATAACGTACTGCACCCTTGGGGAAACTCCGCTAACAGCGCATTAAATGGTATCTTTGTCATCCGAAAACGAGCAATAAGGTTATTATCTGATGCTGATTTCTTGATCACTCTAGTGCATTTTATTTTTATTTACGAGTGTAAGAGCAAAATCATTAATTTACAATGGGTAAATAGATATTTTGTAACTCATCAAGAAATCCACTCGTATCAGACCAGAAATAGATCGAAGCTTGTTATACCTCAATTTAGATTGTCTTCATCTCAAAAACTACCCATTTTCATTGAATTGAAACTATGGAATGACTTACAGTAAATGCCGATATAAAAAATATTGTGAATGTAAATTTGTTTAAAACCAAGTTGAAATCCCGATTAATAATTAGTCCAGGCAATTTGTAGTTAGACCTGGGCAAAATTGCTTCAGAAGCTTTCTAAACTGTTTCCAGCTCAGGAACCATTGCCGAATAACATATCCAAAATCCGACAATATTGGACCCCGGGAACACCCCCAAAAATGAAATTCAAAATGGCGGACTGGATGTTTCCTACGAAAAAAAAAATATATATAACTTACGCTTTTATTTATAGAGATACATTTGATGCCTTTTCTTTCAGTTGTAATGTTTTAAATAATTCAACAATATACAACACAACCAGTTATTACGCAAATATAATGTTATATAGCTTTTTACAGATTTTTATAATCAATAATACAACAATTATTTTTTTCCCAGTTTCAAGTTATGTTCATTACAGAAGAAGTGATACCTGGTCACAAACATACAGAAATTAATCCTCTTCATCACTATCATCGGATAGATTACCGGTACTTGGGTTGTTATCGCAACCACTGATTTGGCACTCGCCACGAGCGGCTGAACAGGGCATTCCATTACGCTTGCATCCACATCTTGAAGTAGCACATTTCGTCTTGCAGGAGCAGCGGATCATGTTGAGTAGATAATTTGGAGCTGGTGGCTTGTCGCAGGCTGTAGGGTAGTAGGAATTATTCTTACATACCAACCCCACTGTTCTGCATCGATCTTCTCTTCTGTAGACTTCCAGATTAGTATTTGAAAGTATGTGCGAAAGCTGTGGTACTTTGTGGACGCATCGGTAGGTGGCAAACGTTCGGGGTGTAACAAAAGATTTAGCTGTAGCTACCTTTTCAACTAACATTCGATGACGTAGTGCGTTAGTGGATTCAAGTTTTTGCAGCCATACAACAGAAGCATTGCCTTTCTTCCAGCGGCTTCAATGTCAGAGTGTTGGCAACAATCAGAACAGAATGTATTTGCAACTGAACGGAGTTCAGCCACCTTCATCAGTGTGTCGAATGCTTTGGCTTTACCGATCGAAAAATTCTGGATGTGCTATCACAGCCCGTGAAAGCATGCACAAACAGGAGATACTTGCAGATGTCATTGCCTAACAATGATTGAATGCTGAGAATATCATACACAGGATTAGGAGATGGTCCCCGTCTTATATCGCTGCGATAGTACAACTTGAAACCACTGTCCTTGGCATGGTACAGAAGGAGAATCAGCAAGTCGGTGTCTTCCCCTATTACTGTTGTAGTTGCATTTTCTGATGAGGAAACTGCTGCACGAACGATGTCCACATCAGCATCCCCATCTGCGTTGTGAACAGTACACCCGTGCTTCTTCAACATCTCACCTACGAGGGAAATAAATGCTTGCTTGTTGTTTTCATTAGCCAAGAAGTGTTCCTTCTGGCCAACAAACTTCAGCTTGGACTGAGATTCACATTTCTGCTTGTCTTGGTGCTGCGTCTTCTGTGGGCCATGTCCTTGATCGTAGGAGAGCTGCTGTCGTAGGAGAGCTGCTGTAGCCATCGAAAACAATGATTGCTTTTCCATATGTTTTCAGAGTGAAATCGGCATATGAGTTGGCGATGCTGTCATATGTTTCATCTTGACGCCAGGAAACACGATGTAGTAGAGATCCACCATCCAATACGTACTGGTCTGTGCACTGAATTTCTTGAACTTCTTCCATGCGTAAAGTGTCAGTGTATTTGATTATTGCATGAGCTAGCTGAGACTTATCGGGTTTCCTCAAGATACTTCGTGATTCGAACAATGCAGGAGGATATGCACACAGTTCGTAACACATGACATCTTCAAGATTCATGTCTCCGCCAGTGGCAACAGTCATCATTCTCTGAAACAGTAGTGCAGGATCTACTTCTATATCTGAAGCATCAGTGATCACAACGGCAGAAGCAGATCCTAGTGTTTTCACTTTGTCAGATCTTTTGGCAGAATATGTAAAGGCTTGTTTCCCAATCATTTTTACGACAATGTTCGTACCGATTGAATGCAATTGATGAACGTTAACTCCAGGATCAGCAGTTAGCCCTGTTACAATGTTGCAGAGACCCGAGGTAGAATGGAATGGGGATAAGGATTCCAGACGTTCAAGTACTTTCTTCATGTCATTACTGTCCCTGATTTGTCTACTTCCCTCATTTCCTTGTGCTGTTCACTGCTTCCAACAAAACTCTGGTGTATTCCTGCATTGCTAAGTTATAAGTGGAACACAGAGGCATAGAAAAGAGCCACGTTGTCCTTTGGATGTCTGTAAATCCACTTTCGCGTGTCAGTCCGCCTCTGCTTTTCAGGGAACGCATTAGTACTTGTTCTATCACCAGGTCTGTGCCGAGTCCGGCCCATAATCTGTCGCTTCTTCTTACCACAAACTTACCTTCCTGGAACATTTTGTTAACGGCTGGATTTTCAGAAGGCAAACTTAACATTTTCTGCAGGTACAGGTATATCGATTTCAGGTAATTGTGAGTCCGGCTGCTGCAATTATGGGGATGGTCTCCAGCATAGCTTGCAAGTGCAAATCCCACGAGCCGGTTCTGTCTGCTGTTATCAAGGAACGTGCAATGTGATCATTCGCTGATATTCCAACCAGAGTTGACTTGTTTGCGAAGTAGATTGTAGGTCAGTTTTCTTCGCATCCAAAGTGGTAGCAATCTGAGACAATGCATTCGAAGATTCCACATCCTCAACTGATTGTTTGGCGGTCATAACATCGTCGAGCAGGTCACAAGCTTCCTTATGGAGGTCATGAGGAGTTCCATCTTCATTACGAGGGAAAACGTCTGCGACTAGTAAGGTACTAAGAGCTGCATCTACTATCATATGACCACGTATCGCTCTTGAAACAGCTTTTCCAGACATCATGTGTTGCACGGCATTTGGTCCGTATATTTCTTGAAGTACTTCAGACAATCCTGAACCATTCATAAGAGTACCGACTGCTCCCAAAAGATTCATCAGAGTGTGAAATGATCCCAGCATTAAAACAATGTCCTGCAGGTCTCTCTGTTCATTGATGATTTGGGAAGCTTTCCAGAACAAAGGCTGATCAAAGGTAATAATGCATGGGACTTTTTGATCGCGTGCTATCTTGCTCAAATATAGTAATGTCGAAAATATGCAGGTCATGTCAGTTGGCGACATATCTATGATGGGAAGGAACGTGATCGACGCCACACCTGGATGTGAGACACTTGATCCACCGTGAATTGCCTGCATTGTTCCGGACCAACTTGGACCTGATCTTTCTGCTGAAGATATCTGCCAGAGAAGACTAAGTCGACTTATGGTGGCAGTGGGTACTGGAAGTTCGCGGAATGAGATGTCCCTCAACATGCTTCTCGCGTGTCTATATTCCCTAATGTCAACGGTTGCAATCTCTTAATGTCATTGTCACCAACATTACGCCTGTGAATAGAAGGGTGGATCTGATCTTCGGAGTTATTGCGGCAATCATACCCATTCCATGAAAGGTATTCTTCCCATCCAAAGTGCAGACATCATGATCGACGTTATCTGCTACTAGAAGGACTGCAGTGTTTTCATCAACAGTAAAAGAGCCAGACCCACTTGCCAGCGCCGCGTTTCTTTCGAATCTTGTTACTTCTGCATACGACGAACAGTAACCCAGCTGATGGAGAACGTCAATAAGGTACCTTGACCTAAAGTTGTGGTGTAGCTGAACCGACAAACCGATCTGTAGTGGACATAGTAATCCTCTAGGACGGGTTGCTTGCATAATGCTCTGCCCAATTGCACCTATTTTCTTGAAGCATCCTGTCCCGCAAGTGCTTTTGATAATAGCAATTTCAGACTGTTGGGAATGTAATCAAGAGCACTTTCTGCAGTGATGTCATTTGGAGATGGATACACATCTTTTCTAGGCGAGTCGACAGACTTGATATCACTTCTGATTATTTTTGCAGCAGCTTCTACTAGGTAAATCTTCTGTAGCTCTATATCTATATCACATTCTTTCGACTTTTTGTGATAATCTATAAGAATTTCATTAGCTGTCTCTCGTAGTGTTATTACATCTGCCTTCCCACTTTCACCTGATATTATGATCTTTTCCTTAACGTTCTAAAAGCTTTCTCTTCATGTGCCTGCGTTCGTAGGCAGAGCTCTGACTTCCTTGAAGATATTCCTCCATTTTGGAAATTAGGTCTCCAATCAACAGTTGTTCATCATCATTCTCTTCCAGGTAAGCACAGGTCTGAAGGAATGCGGTGTTGCTCTTCATTAGTTGGTCTCCCTTTCTTCGAATCATGATCGTCGGAGGAGTATGCGCGAGGAATGTTTTTTCCACTTCGAAAATTTACGCTGCAGGTGTGATGGTAGGCAATCTGCAGCAGGAAGATCACGAAGATAATACTCCAGACGGCCTTTTACATTAAACGACCATTCATCGCAGCGGCTTTCACAGCACCTTTTTATGGTTTCGGAGAACTCTGTAGTTCTTATTTTGACATGCTCTGATTTTGGTTTGTGTTTGGAAAAAAAAGTCCACAAAGGTATCACAAAAAAAACAGTGAGTAGCACTGGAAAATGCGTATTCATGAAAACGAGCACTTTTCCTTGGTATTGCCTCGGCTGCGGTCTGTCGCTTCTTTATTTCAATGGTCTTTTTATCCGTAAACCTTTTCCTACATACAACGTGAACACTTATTCCAGCTGTTGCAACAACATCGCTTCCACGGCTGCGGCTGGATGCATTTATACCATCTGCTCCTTTTGCGAGATGTGAACCACTTCCTGTCCGCTGTCCAATTTCTCCTTACAAATCACGCACAATTCTTCAGGGGTCTGCATTCTTGAAGGCGGACCACACCGAGTCAGCCGTACACCGAGTCAGTCTGAAACAGAAAACACAAATTAATAAACTGTGTTGCAGTATTTAAAAGGAGTACATAATAACAGTTTTAAAGAAACTGACAAGCACAAATACGCACATTTGATAGTGGGGTAGTAGGAATTAAAGAGTTGTATATAATATAAGTTTATAAAGATGTAACAATGTCCATTCTCACATACACTCCATACAGTATATTTTATTTACATTACGTGACGTCATAGTTTAATACTAGCCGCCTAATACAATTTTAGTGTCATATAGGTTAATTAGAAACGAAAATGTGTTTTAAAACATTTTACTGATCAAGAAAAACGTCATAACTCTCTCTACAAAGCGAAATTAAAATTTATTGTATTTCGTAGGAAACTGCCAGTCCGCCATTTGAATTTCATTTTTGGGGGTGTCCCGAGGTCCAATTTTGTCGGATTTTGGATATGTTATTCTGCAATGGTTTGAGCTGGAAACAGTTTAGAAAGCTTCTGAAGCAATTTTGCCCAGGTTGAAGCTATTTTTGCTCTAGATTGCTGGACTAAATGGCATACTGACAAAAATCTAAGATTAATGTCCATTACTATTGTTTACTAATTCGTAATTTCTCATGTGTAATCTAGTATTAAAAACATATTTCTTGTGATTGTTCAGTTTTTATCTCTCATGTATATATTGGTTTCTTTGTATGGTATTGGTACAATGAATGCCTTCAATGGTGACCTTGCATTTGCTTCAACTATTAATAATACGGGTCTTTTCCATTTCATGTACTGTTTCCGATTTTGTTGAAAATAAGATATTAATGTAGATTTTTACGCTGATTTAAAATATTTACGTCTTTTTTTGGAGAAATGAACGGTTCAAAAGTTAGGTTTGTTATTGTAACTTTGTATGGGATATAATGCCCGGTTAGGTTAATTGAATACCCGGTTAGGTCAACTGTATTCCCTGACGATTGATTAGGTTAAGTTGTGATATTTTCGTTAAACTAACGAAAATATCACGACTTAACCTAAACCAATCATCAAGGGCATACAGTTGACCTAACTGGGCATTCAGTTGACCTAACCAGGCATTCAGTTAACCTAACCGGGTATTTAGTTGACCTAATCGGGCATTCAATTAACTTAACCGGGACAGAAAAATAACGGTCGAAATCTATTCACACAAATACTTAATGACATAAGCCAATATTACTAAAGAATACAATACCTTTGTATTAGTTTTCAGTTGTATTGTTATAGTTTTTTGACCTAATACAAAATTACAATAACAAACATAACTTTTGAACCACTCATTTCTCAAAAAAAAGACTTACATTTTTGAAATCGGCGTAAACAATCTCCATTAAATATCTTATTTTCAACAAAATCGGAAACAGTACATGAAATGGAAAAGATCCAATAATACTTATTTACGTATTTATTATTAATTAATAATAACTAGCTGTTTACTTTTAATAAGAGCCCAGTAAAGCCTAAAGCTTAAGGGCAAATAAATAAAATAAATAATTGAGCTTCACAATTATTCATGTCAATGTAAATTGTAAAACAAATGTATTTATTTTATTATTAATAAAGGTTATTAATTAAAAAAAACTGCCAAACGGTCCACAGATGCAAAACGGAAGTAAGTAGACTCAAACTAGGGAAAAAAATATGCGAAATAGAAAGGGGCCCAAAACAAACATTTATCCACAAGACAAACAAGAAGGAAAACAGGGTAACAGAAAAGATAAGAAATAATCCAAATACTTTTTACATTTTTTGTGAAAAGAAAAATGAAATGAAAAGAGAGCAATGGTCCATTAAAAGATGGGAAACTGAATACACAAAAATGATTCAGAAAAATAAACGAAGTGTGCTTAAGGAGAAATTTAACTCTGTGTTCAACGCCTCCAAGCTTGAGATGAAACCAAGAACTCTGGATGAATTCTTTAACATAAATACAAACACAGTCAAAAACAAGTACAGATGTGAATCTATTAATGGATTTTGAATTCTTTGAAGGGGACATAATTAAAGTTCTATCACAAATAAGCAGTGTTGGGAGTAACGGCGTTACTTTTTTAGTAACAGTAACGGGAACGGCGTTACATTTTTAAATCAGTAACGACGTTATTTTTTTCAGCAAGTCAGACCGTTACTTTTTTGTAAATAAATCTAAAAAGCTAAATAACGTTTTAACAACTTTAATTATAACATTGCTTGTTATAACATTACTTGTTTATTATACATTGCTTATTATAACATTACTTATTATAACTTGTATATATACTACAGGGTGGGCCGTAAGTTTCCATACATAGGAAAAATAAACATTTTTTATGGACAACCATTTTATTTATATAATATGCTCTACATGGTTGCCATTGTTTTGAAAACACATTTCAATACGTGTTCCCCACTGTTGATGAACACGCATTAGCACAGTTGACGTTATGCTTGTAATGGCGTTGGTGATACGTTCCTTTAGATGTTATGTCTCGTATCTTTTCCTGATACACCATGGCCTTCAAGTGCCCCCAAAGATAGAAATCAAGGGGGTGAGATCTGGGATCTGGGAGGCCACTCCACAGGACCACGCCGACCAATCCAAGCATCCGGAAACTGCTGCTGATCCAAATACCGACGCACGTGAAGACCATAATGAGGTGGAGCTCCATCTTGCTGGAAGTAAACTGGGAAGTTACCTTCCTCGTTTAGCAGGATGGGAAAATCTCTTCTTGCAACATGTTAAGATACCTTTCGGCATTAAGATTTCCACTGACAAAAATTGGTCCAATAATTCTGTCACCCCATATCCCGGCCCACACCATCACTTTACCGGCACCTTGCATCTTCGTCGGACTCAGCCAGTTAGGGTTAGCATTACTCCAATAACGTATGTTTTGCCGATTAACCTCCATTGACGTAAAAATTTGCTTCATCAGTAAACAAGATCTTACGTCAAACGCATATTCTTAGGGTATCTGAAACATAAAAACAAACGTTTAATTTTTCCTATGTATGGAAACTTACGGCCCACCCTGTATATCTTCAGGATATAATTTAAGGTACGTTTACACTTGTACACAAGTGTAAACACGTGTATCTACTGTATCTTATTTTTTCAATTAAATAAAACGGATTGTCTTTAGATCACAATTTGCCCAGATTTGCTGATTCAACATGAGTGAGGGCACGAAATGAGTGGGGACTTGTGTGAGGGCAAGTGTATAGTGTATACACATGTTGAATCAACAAGCGCCTCACTCAATGCGTGGATGCCAAATACAAATTTTAGACAATAACCTATTTTTAAAATCCATATTTGAACAATCCTTATCAACCATCTGGCAACACTGCTCAGAGCTCAAATAAAATATAAATGATAAGTCAGCAAATCAGTGTGTGCCTCGACTGGTAACGGTGTGGTAGTGTTGACGAGTTCCAGTGCTCTACCCGCGGGTACTTTAATTGAAGAAGCACGGTGTGACATTGATTGTTGGAATATGGCAGAAAGTAGTCAAAATACTGATAAACAAGCTGATGTTAGTGGTAGTGGAAGTGCATTAATGAAGAAAATAAGACTTGAAACTAACCCTTGGCCATATCTAGGAAAATACTTTACATTCATTGAAACAACGTCAAAAAATATTAAATTCAGATGTGAACTTTGTCTGCCTCAAATAAAACATTATAGCACAAGCATTCGCTCCCTATCTAATTTAAGGAAACACATATCGCTGAAACATTCTGCAAGCAAAAAGAGTTTTGATCATTGTGTAAAATTTGCTTCAAGTGAATCAAGTTGTCAAAAGAGGCCAACATCTTGCTCTAATGATGACAGTGCAAGTAAGAACATAATAGGACCACTGTTGCTGCTGATACTGTGCAGTCCGAGTTGCAGCAACGTTTAATCACACCTTGTGCTACACGCTGAAACTCAACTTACGACGCACTGGTGTCTATGAACAAAATTTTGGCAAGCGAAGTCTCAATGAATCGCGTTTGTGACGCCTTGGGAGTTCCTCGTTTGAGCTCAGCAGACATACTTTTCTTTAAAGAATATGCTAATGCCATGAAACCGGTTGCACAGGCTGTTGACATTATTCAGGGAGAAACTGAGGCATCCATGGGATTGCTTTTGCCAACACTCACTGCTTGCTTGTCAAAGTTGAGGAAAATAGAAGGAGAGGACCTTCGTTTTGCCTTCCTCGTTAAAGTCTCTTGTGCCAGGCACTGAAAAAGATTCAACAATATCTTCAATGACAATGACTGCGTATTAGCAGCAGCTTTTCATCTTCGATTTAAGCTGTTGTGGATCGAAGATGAAAAACGAGCGGCAGAGGTGACGCAGATGATGATTAATAAGATCAACAACAATACAAGACAGAATTCTGAGAATTCTCCTTCAGATAGTTCTATGAGTGCAACTGATGAAGAAGACTATTTAAGTGCTTCAAAAAGTTTGACAAAAGAATGAAAACATCTAGCTTATCTTCTGAACAGGTATCCGCCTTTCTGTCATCTGGTCTATCACGAAAATTCGGCCCTTCATATTTTCCTTCGGCTGAATTCATATCAAGTTTTATTAACCTCAACACGCCAATACCATCAAGTGCAGCTATTGAACGGGTCTTTTCTGTGGGGAAGGACATTCTTCGCCCTAAGCGAGGAAGACTCTCCGATGATAATTTTGAAAAACTTGTGTTCCTAAAAGCTAACAAGAGCTTGCTGATGGATGAGTAATAATTTACTGTAATATTAACTCCTAGAATTATCGTTTTTGTTTTAATTTACTGGCAAAGAACAGCCACATTATTTCTCAATTTCTTGTCACTTTTTATGTTTGTAGCATTGAAGCATCTAATTTTGTTCTGTTTTATGATGTTTTTTAAAATTTACAGTGTTCAATGTGTAAGTGAATAAAATAAAGAATAAACGCAATGTTGAATGGAAGTACCTATTTTTAATTATTATAGATATTATTATAAAAAGTAACAGTAACGGTAACGAATTACTTTCCTGGCTCAGTAACGGTAACGCCGTTACCTTTTTTCAAAAGTAACTGTAACGGTAACGTCGTTACTTTTATGAAGTAACGAGCACAACACTGCAAATAAGAGAAAGTTCAGTGCCGTGGTTTTAAATAAATGCAAAAAAAAAGTATAGTCAAGCCCCTATGCTTACTATAGAGAAAATCACTCGACACAGGACAAATTCCACTCCAATAAAAGAACTCAAACATTGCCTCTTTACCATGGTATAAAATAAGCGCACAGTGTTCCAAAAATGTACAGTGTTCATTGTAATTGGTGTAGTGTTCATGCTGATTTTGTGCAGCTCAAAACTATCTACAATAATATTACTTAGATTATTTCAGGATGAACACTACACAAATTACAATGAACACTGTACATTTTGGGAACACTGCACGCTTATTTTATACCCTGCCCCTTACACAAAGGAAGTAACAGAGCAGTCCCTAAGGACTATCGTCCAGTAGCTATCACCTCCCGCCTTATAAAGTGCTTTGAACGTGTGATTAGAGACAAAATTGCCCACTAACTTCAAGAAAAGAATTTATTCATTCAGAATCCACATAACTCTGCCTGGGGGTGGGCAAGCCAGCCCATTCCCCAGCCGGTCCCAAGCCCGGATAAAAGAGGAGGGTTGGCGTCAGGAAGGGCATCCGGCCGTAAAATTTATTGCCAAAACCAGAGAGGATGGCATGCGGATCAAAGAAGGCTCAAGAGAGAAGACTGGCATGGTATGGGCATGTAATGAGGAGGGACGAGAACTACGTTGGGAGGAGGGTGTTATCTATGGAAGTGCCCGGGAGGAAGAAGAAAGGAAGACCGAGGATGAGGTGGAGAGATCGTATCAGGATGGAAATGAGCGAGAAGAACCTGACGGAGGAGATGGCGCAGGATAGGGCGGAGTGGAGGAGAAGTATCCTCAACAGCGACCCCATATAAATGGGACTAATAATGCTGCAGAAGAAGAAGAATCCACATGACTTTAAGGCTGACGATCATGCCTATCAGTTATTAAAGCACGAAGAGAAAATACTAGAATCATTGTGTCGAAGACAAATTCTCGAATCGTCGAGAAATTTTCTCAAATAAAAAATTTCTCAAAAATAAAGGCTAGACCTGCACTGTTGTTTTTACATGCTTACTTGTGTACAATTGTACATAGTAAATTTTTTATTATTTAAATGTGTCTACAGTTTTTTGAATCACCCTGTTGTTCAGATATCTGATTAATTAATAAACGAAGTATGTAGGCTTGTATTTTTTTGAAGATTAATGTGATAATATTCCTGTTTGTTATAAATTTGTAATTGATGCTAGTGTGCCCTTGTACAAAACTTAGTTCTCACTCCATGCCCTAGGTAGTGAGTGTCTAATATTAATTTAGCGCGATAACTCGCTAAATAATGTAAAAAGACCGGTAAGTTTGCATCTTCGCATCATATAGACTACTGCATAAGTTACTTTCAAGATGCTCAGCCTCTCAAATGTTCGCTAACCGCACTATTCCGAGCTCCCCTGAGATAACAATTCGTGCTTAATACAGTCTAATGCGAAGAATTAAAAACTCAGATAATCCAATTGTCTAAGCTATTTACAAGTCCCTCTTTATGTCTTCAAGACTGTGAACCACTTGGTATGAAGGTATGTGTCTGTAGTTCCACTTAACTCCTGCATTGACCATTCCATTACATGTATCTTTTATTTTTATGAAGTTATTATTACTAATTTTATTATTTCTCGTTTCTTTGCGTGTATTATTATTTCTTTATTATCGTAATCCTTTTATGTTTTTCAAATTTATTGTTTAATTAGTTGTTTAATTAGAATGTATCGTGTTCCCAAATTATAGGCTAGACAAGGAACATCGTCAACCCTGAAGGAAAATACTTTTGTTGTGAGAGGACCAAGACTGTTCAACCAGCTGCACAAGGAACTAAGGAACACGAGTGGTGTACCAGTGGATGGTTTCAAAAGAAGACTAGACGCCTGTCTCAGAACAATTCCAGATGAGCTGGGCGTACCTGGCTATGTGAGGTGGAGAGCACAAGAAACCAACTCTTTACTTCACCAGGCGAACTCAAGAGGACAGGCAACAAGCTTGACCCACGTAAAGCGAGGAATTATCGCACGAAACATTGAAAGGTTGAAAGGTTGTATCGCTGATTACCTTGATGGATACTGCACCTTTTTATTTTATGGGATCTGTCACCTGTCAGTGAACATTATCACTGTCATTATCATTACCATATTGGTATTGTCACTACGTGTACGTTTTATTTTTATTTCCATTTTTTTTATTTTTGTAGTCTTAACTTTGAGTAGTTTTTAGTATTATTTGTTTAAGTGCGTGCCTTATTTTAGTTCTTTTTTAGTCATAATTTTTAGTGTTTTTAAATGTATTATTCTTTGAGTTATCTTATCGTTTATTACTTCAAGAATATTGTACTATTTTATGGGATTTATATCCTTCTAATAAAGCTTATCATTTTCGTTATCATCATTATGTATAATCTTTGGTAATATGTCTCAATATAATTAACTCGTATCTTAACTCTCAGGTGTGAACCAGATTCCCTAAATTCAACATCTTTTTCTCTTTTATTGCCTTATCCGACCACACTCTCCTATTACTCTTCAGTATACATTTTTCTCGACACTTTTTAAATTCTTTTCTCCCAAAACCGCTTCTGAAATGAAGTCCTACTACCTAACAGTCAAGTCCTTTAGGAAGTTCTTCGTCCTCTCCTTCCCAGATGCATCAGCCACGTGACTTAGTTTCAGTAAACCTTGGCCTACGACCAACCGTTGGCACAAATAACACTGGATTAAAAATTCATTCGTCAGCTCTTGTTTTCCCATGGGTTGATGTGTCCTGAGGTAGAAGGGTCATCACTCTTCCACGAAATATGGACCGCATCGTCCTAGCTCAGTCAAGCCAAAAATAATTAGTGGTTGGAGAGAGAAAGAGTAAGTGAGAGAGAGAGAGAGAGAGAGAGAGAGAGAGAGAGAGAGCTGCATTGAACCTTCTCAGCTTAAATTGCTTTTTGGTCAAGTTCATCTTAAACATTCTACTGTTATCGATGTCGGAGTACCGCTGCCACCAACACACGGAACTGGTTTAATTAACCTTTTTGATTCTAATCTTAACAGCAATTGAAATTCAAAATTACAACAAACACATTGACTTCAATGTTTAAATTTCCTTTATGGTGTTATATTTTACATTTTATTTGTTTGTTATATTATTTACAATACATATATAACTAACTTTATATATATAGTTTCGCAACTACAATCTTCAGTATATAATTTATTGACTATATATCTCTCGCATATGGTGCTAATTGCTAAATTATATATATATATATATATAATATAATATATATATATATATATATATATATATATGTGTGTGTGTGTGTGTGTGTGTAGAATAAATTCATTTATTAAATCACTTTCCATTATTCAAAGAATTAATAATCTGAGCAAATAAAGTTAAGGGTGAAATATATTTTTACCCCAATTTAGGGTTATTTATTCATATACTTGAAATTACACTCAAAAACTACTCGCTTAAATTCGCCTTCAGGTAATCGCCTGAAAGCGTTTCCCCTTCTCCTATACGTAAATGGCGTTATCAATAAAAAAATATGTTCATTTCTCAGGCAAATCTTTCTTAGGAAACTTTTGAAGGCGATTTTCAAGAACACTTAAGAGGAACAAGCAAAAGGCTTAAAAGGGAAAGAGAAAGATGCATAGGGGGCAATTAAAAAGTTTTGAGCCGACGCGTTATTAATATTTGTGGATTGTAGAAAAGTCTTCGTTCATTTATATGACTTTAGTGGGCTTAGAGTACGACGTAGGAAGCTTCGCTCAGATAATTATTAGAAAGAAATTTTCTTCAAAGAAAAATGAAAAGTTCAAATAAAGGAAAAAAAAATTTTAAATCTTTATTTTTATTTCAGGATGAATAATGGGATTATAAATACCTTTCTTCCAAAGCACTAATTAAAACGGACTGGCAACTGGTATTTTACCATCAGGTTGTTTTATTTAGAGAAAGTGCTCCAAAAAAAATATATATATAACAGGGTGTCCTAGAAGTCTTGACCAAAAGGTTAATATCATGGCGTACATTATGGGGGGCAAGACTTTTGAGGCACCCTGTATATATTAAAAGGTATTGGCTATTTTTTACGTCCGGTTCGTTTTACTATTAATTTTGCATTAAATTTCTCCTTCCTTTTTCCCTTTTCTCGTTCATCTAAAATTGGTTCCCCTCCCATCGACGGGTCAATCTACTTCCCCTTCTTCCTTAAGTACCTCGGGGCAACTCTCTTCATTGAACTCCCCATACCCCCTTCCAAACGCCCCCTATGACGTCCCCCTGGGGCTGATCAATCCCTTCATTTATTATCCTTTGCTTGGATAAGTCTTCAATCTATCAAGACCGGTTGCTCCTCCCAAAATTTCCCTGCTTCAGATTAGGCAAGATTTTTAATTTTTTTTATAAAAAAGATATTTTACATGGGTATATATATATGTGTGTGTGTGTGTGTGTGTGTGTGTGGTGTGTGTGTGTGTGTGAAAGATTCATTTTAAGTGGTTATTTTAACCATTGTTGTTAACTTCAAAAATCGGTTTACATGATGTGTATAACTGAGTAAAGCGAATTTTTTTATTAAAAGTATACAATCCTTCGACCAACACTAGAGTCATCTCGAAACGTAGCCAGCAATAAATGGGACATTTGATAAACGTTATGAACATTTTATTGAGATTTACTCAAAAAAGTCCCATATTTTAGTGGGAAAGTAACAGTAACCCGTAAGTAACCGGTCAACTCTGGAACAGTCTTCCTCAATCCATCTTTCCCCCTGTCTAATGACCTCCAATCTTTCAAACGAAGAGTGTTTAGGCATCTCGAAAACTCTGCACCTTGATTTTGGCTTTCTTCTTCTTCTTCTATGGGGGGGAGGGGCGCTTTCCGGGCGTTGCGCTTGGCTCCTCCTTCCTGCCTAAAAAAAAAATAACCAAGCATTAAGTAAGACCTTGCCTAGCTGGACTAAATAATTTTTTAGTATTACTCGCGCTTCAGACAAACATTAATTGAAATCATGTACATTTTTTTTTAGTGCATTTTTAAATTTCTTTTATTTTCAGTCAATTTTTTCTTCATCAAAGACTTTTTGGAGATGAATTTTAAGTTAAAAATTTTATGATTATCTTTTGATTGATCGATCGATACTCGGCATTTTTTTTTTTTTTTTTTTTTTTTTTTTCGACATTCATTAAAAATAAAAAATATATTTAAAAGTTGACTAAAATTTTTTTATGGATAAAATTTGTTGAATGTACACTTGGAGAATAAAGTTCGACGAAGAAATATTTATGAAGAAAATACTGAAAATTTCAAACTACCAAAAATTACAAACTACCCCAATTTATGATAATAAAAACCCACTCTAATAGACAGAGTTTATTTTCACAACAGTTTCGATGCTCACTGTCATCCTCTTCGGGTGGATACAGAAAAAAGAGTCATTCGTTTTTCTGTATCCACCCGAAGAGGATGCCAGTGGGCATCGAAACTGTTGTGGAAATAAACTCTGTCTATTAGAGTGGGTTTTCGTTATCATAATTTGACCTTCACGTAGAAAAGTGAAATTTTTTGCATTTAAACTACCCCAAAATTATTAGTGGTGGAGAAACAGCCTTCTGCCATGCCGTCGCTTTATAAGATTCAGAGGAACGAGTCTCTCTTCCTCCCAAAAATCATATAGATGAATCTGATGATAAAAAATAATAAGCAATACCCCCACCCCCCCACCCCACCTTTCCTACATAGCGGAGAAGGCAAGTAATGTATGTTCCAATGTATTTTTAAAATTTCTTCTGTACTGCATCGTCGAAATAAAACCGCAAATATGCTTTAACCTTATGAATAAATAAGTCTTTGCCTGTCCAAATATTTATTAATAAACAACTGCTAAATCATAAGACAAAATTGGTGCAATATATATACGCTTCTCAAAAAACTTATACATTACCACACTTAACCCTTTATTGCCGAACTTTTTGCGTAGGGTTGAGTCTAAATGCGTGTATCTGAAACGTTACTTATTCGACGCACAGTGCGGTAAAGGTTTAAATTTAGTTCTAGCCCCTTTCTCCTCTCGTTGAGTGTAAAGAGCATAAAATTTCAAAATGTTTCGTTAAACTGCGAAATAGTCTGATAAATATTTGCAATATTTGCAATCAGGTTGGCATCTCTTTGGTTTATTAATACTCTTTCAAAATAAATACAGACATTGAAGTGTAAGAATATCTTATCCTTTCGGATACGATATTTTATATCGGGTTTGTAGCCTTTTTTGTCTTTGTTTGCTTAATTATTTGTATCTTTTTGTTTAGAGAATCAGTGCTACCACGTTATACTAATACTATATTTCGTTACATTTTATTTTTTGTACTGTAAAGTATAATAAGAATATTGGATATTAAGAATAGTCTGCTGTAAAGAATATTGGAATAATTCTCCATGTAAAAATGTTTGTATACTAAATTTCTCCAGGGAATTTTTAACTGAGAGGGAACGCGCTACTTACAAATTATCTTTAGAAACAAGCGTGCAACCAAGGTATTATTTATTCAGAAGGTTAAAGCATATTTGTAGCTTTAATTTGCTAGTACAACACGTGGAAATGTTTAAATATGAGCCGTAATTCGTAATCCCTGAGAAATGTTTCACCGTTTTCATTTTTTTAATGGGCCTGTCTTTGAAAACCAGTGTATTTGGTAACCATCCATAAAAAGAAACGGCGTGGTACGAGGCTGTTTAATAGTGTTTATCTACCAATGATATTTTTGGGACAAGAAACTAGAGTTTGTTGAAATTTTATTCCTCGGAGAATTTTTTTCCGAACTGTATTTCAAATAAGCAGCAACGAAATCAGAGCAAAATATATTTGATAATAAAATTAAAATGTACTAACACATTTTACATATTTTTCACGTATAATCTATTGTATTAATTACATTACTTACATAGAGTGTCTGAAGAGTCTCTGCCCAACATTATTTATATTACATTACCTTGCTTTGCACGGAATGGGGAACATTCTTGGCATTTATGATATGGTTCCGTAAATAAATATATTTCCTATTGGGTAACAAGTTTCAGTGTATTTTCCATTGGGTAGAGACTTTGCGAACACCCTATGAGGCACTCCTAGGAAGAAGTGGCTAAGCAACAAGAGTAAAAAATGCCAGAAAACTCAAAGTTGTACCAAATTTTAACATTTCTTTGAAATAACTTCAAAAGTTCAAAAATTATTCCATTTTCAAATTTGGTACAATTTTAACTGCATTTTCTGGCATTTTTTACTCTTGTCGCTTAGCCACTTCTTCCTAGGAGAGGCTCATATTATACAATAAACATAAATTATTTTGCTATTATTATTATTATGAAGGGATTAAATGGTTTTTCTCAACATTTCTATCCGAATCGTTCATTCAGATGATGGTCAAACGTGTTATCCCACCTTGGACTACCTCTTGACTGAGTTTTTCTCAAGTCAGCTCCCGAGGTGTCTCGATCAAAAGCCAAGACACTTCTTAAAACAAACAATATTTCGAGCACTCACTACATTAAATATATTAAAAATTACTTTTGCAAGATGTTGGAAGCCAATGCTAAATCAAATTTACGCGTTTATAAGCCTTAAGTAAAAATTTGGCCTTGCATTATCGGAATTTTAGGCCTATATTGGTAGTTTGGTCAAGTTTAGCTCAAGTGGGACGAGCTTAGACGTAATTAAACCTAAGCCTACCTCGATTATTATTATATATATTATATTATTATTATTATTATTATATGATTTAAAATATATATTTATAGCCAGGGTTAGGCCCATTAAGATAGGCCTAATTAATAAGTAGGTATATTTACATATGACGTTGGGAAACTCAAATTACCTCTTATAGTGGTCCCGCAAATGTGACTTGAATTCAGTCAAAGAATGTGTGGTGAAGTCAAGTCACATTTGGGACTAATAGAAAATGGCTTTAATAGAACGATAATTAAAAGACGTCGTATTTATATGATTTTGAACGGTCTGTAACTCTACAGAGGGTTAACTAAAGTAAATAGACATGACAATAATTGTCCTCAATGGCAAAACTCATCAATGGAATGGCAGAACGTGTGTCAACTTTACATAAACCAAAGAAAAACGCAGCACGATTATATATAAGGTCGTCCGATAAGTGAGTGGCAATTCTATGTCAGTTAGCATAGTGTACTAATATCTTTGATATCTAATAAATGTCTATGCTTTTTTCAATTAAGCTAGCTTCACATGGAATCCAAATTTTTAATTTTACAGAAATAAACATGAATTACTGCAAAATTAAAAATTTGGATTTCATGTGAAGCTAGCTTAATTGAAAAAAGCATAGACATTATTAGATATCAAAGATATTAGTACACTATGCTAACTGACATAGAATCGCCACTCACTTATCGGACGACCTGTATATATATATATATATATATATAATATATATATATATATATATATATATATTGATTCAATGAATCGGTTATTATTTATTGATTTTATTATCAAATCAAAAACTATGGAATAATCGAAGGTGTCTACTAATTTTGTCAACCCTCTGTATAATATAATGATTATACACAATTTTATTAAATTACATTTCGTTCTACTCCAATAATATACGGTAACAGTTAGTCTTTTCTTTAATATAAAAATTACTGTATACTTCTTACACGATAATTTAACCCTTCAACAACAGAATTTTTTGTAAGGTAACGTTATGAATGCGTGTATTTTGAAACGTTACCAATCTGTACCTGTCGTCGGTGAAGGGTTAACTTACATAACGATATACGAGTACAATAAAATTATAAATATATAATATCTGCAAAGATAAATATCTCTGGTTCTTTATCATTTTATATACCAATTATTCAATCTCTCTCTGGCTCATTATTCATAATTCGCTTCTCTTTCCCCTCTTATTCCAGTTTCAAACTTCGACGATGGGTTATTATCCTACTTGAAATTATGGCCACTATTTCAGAATATTTTATGAGTTTTAAAAACTATTTGTTTCACCTGTTTGAAAATTAATATATATATATATATATATATATATATATATATATATATATATATATATATATATACCGTATATATATATATATGAGAAAATGATGGGGGTGTGGAGAGTGCATCATAAAGGGTAAATAATTAAACGTTATAATTATCGATCGCTTTAAATTCTGCTCGTAACTTTTGGGAAGATTTTTTTTTTTTTTTTTTCTCTTGAACTCATAATTTGCAACTTAAAATTCTCCTTAATTCTCGAGTACTGATTACTCTCCGCTTCTTTATTCTTTTATTTATTCTTTAATCTTTATTTATTTGTTATCCCCGTCCTATCCCCCTTTATCGCCTACACTCCCCCTCACTAAAATTAAAAAAACATATAAATAAGTTGCCATTTTTCCTCTCTCTCTCTCTTCTCTCTCTCTCTCTCTCTCTCTCTCTCTCTCTTTTGAAAGTTGAATTTAACTGCTTAAATTTTAGCCATAAATATTCGAAATTTGTCGTTTGAATTGGGTCTATAGTGTCGTTTATCATATCGAATTCGTGATATACGCATATTATTAATGGCTAAATTTCATAATTTAGGTCTAATAGATGCTTCACTAACATATTTCTATATCTGCCAATGTATCTAATTTCAATTTAGTTCAGTGGATAATTATGCTTGGTTATATCATTATTATTGGTTAAATATGATAAACTTATCATTATTTTTAGAAACATCAGTTTGTTAACTAACTTCCGTAAGAAGTGTTACGTAAAATAACTATCTACTAAATAAAACACAATTTTTTGTTGGAAATACAGACACTGTAAGAGGCAAAGAAAAAAAAATATATGTACAGAGTGGGTAGCAAGTCCTCCTGCCCAGAGATATAAGAATTTTAACTATAAGTACTAGAAGAAAGGATTAAGGCATCTCCCAGTGTTTCCCGCTGACCCTTTATACATAGGAGACTAGGAGAGAAATATGGTCGTTCATTTCAAAATAAGTCACTGAACAGCAGTTGTATAAACAGAAATGTACTTAGTTTAAAAATCTACTTTTATTTTGTACAAGATAAAAGCTCTCTAATATTAGGATGATTTGTAGTTAATTTTTAGGAGCAACAATTATCATTAAAGATAATTTTCTTATTGGAATTAAAAGTGAAATGCATCAACGTACCGTATTAATAAAGAGAACTCAAACAAAGCATTATAAATAGGCTGACCATACGTACCGTTTTGAACGGGACAGTACCGTTTGTTTTATATTTCCTGGCCGTCCCTGTCACTGAAGAATAATTGTAAGCTCAATATGTTTATGTACTTACTTTTTCATGAATACAGAATATTACATAACCCCCGTCCCTTTTTTGCCATCCCAATGTCCCGTTTCTGTCTCAAGGAAATATGGTCAGCCTAATTATAAAAAGAATACAGCAAGGTCAATTAATAGCATCACCAGCTTTATAAATAGAATATTACTTTGCCTGAACCATACTGTGTTTATGACATTCACTCTAGATCAGTGGTTCTTAACCTTTTTACTACCATGCGTCCTCTAGGAATTGGTCCTTCCCTCCACGCCCCCCTTCAATCAAAATAACATTCTCAATAACTTCTCAATATTAGCCCATGCTCTCGTTAAGAGAATAACAAATACAATTAGAGAAATTCCTGTTTCTAGGGGGGCGCGCCCCCCCGGTTAAGAACCACTGCTCTAGATGTACCTGTAACTAACTCGTAAAAGAAGCTTTAAATGAAAATCCAAATCATAAGTAATCACTTCTGTACAGAAAACAGAACAAGCCATGATAAAAATTCAACTGACAAGAGATTCTGTTCTTTTGTTCTTAACCCCTTTGACGACCGGTATACGTTTCTTTGAACTGAAAAGTGTAAATTTTAGTATTATTCAAAATTAGATGTATTAGCAAGTATAGCCACTTAAATGACCCATTTTGGGTTCCTTTTCCCACAACTAAACGATACCTATATAAACGTGTAGAGGTATTTGTAGAAACGTTGCATCATTGCACAATTTATATTATTATTTCCATTGGGACAAATATGTCCCTTGGTCCTCAAAGGGTTAAAAGGCTCTATCAGTTTATTTTGTACTTGTACAAGGATGGTGTAAAAGTTATGAGGTAATCTCATAAAGTTTAGACATTTGATTTTATCAACAACCGCAATTTCGTCAAAGTTAGATGAAATTAACAACTTACGGACGCAGTAAATCCAAAGGTATCACTCCTTTTCTCGTTACTGGTATGGATATACAGTTGCGGAAATATGTTCACAGAAAAATAATTTTAAAAATACATTTGGTGTAGAAATACTCTTATGCTACGCCTTTGATTTTAATAACTGCTTTCCACATGACTGGTTTTCGAACTACATCCCTTTTCATAACAAGAAAAATAATAAAAACAAATAAAATGGAGAAAAAGTAATTCTACAATTATGTACTGCTTGCAGGGTTCATACATACTGCAAATATCATTTAAATGTTTTACTAACATCTTTGATTTATTGTATGCTATCAGCGAATAAAGCTGCAAATATGCTTTAACCTTATGAATAAATAAACTTTGCTTCCACGGTTGTTGTTTATGTCCCAAGAAGGACAAATATAAATATCTGCCTCAACCATGGAGTGAAATTATACTTGTTAGTCAGTTGAAGCTCAGCATTCGTTTCGGTTGGTTGTTGAATATTAGTACTCGCTTCGTTTTGTAAAAACCTTTGGGTAGCTTCCGCCCGAATTGTTCATTCTGACGAAGGTCAAGCTTTTCACTCCACCTTAGACCTACAGTTTAACGTGGAATCCGAACCACGCCCCATCAGCAGCGCAGTCTTAACCACTAGGCTACCTAAAGTACCCATTTATCTACCAACCACTTTCTTTATTGTGTGGAAGGATGAACAGCCTGGGTTTTGCTGCGCGCCGGCTGCTGTTGGGTTTCGAACCCGGGGCCGATGGATTCGTAGTTAACGACGCTAACCACTACACCACCGATGCGCATCTACACCACCGAGGCGCATTGTAGTCTAATCTTAGTTTCGATCGCTGCAATGCTTCGCTGTAAAAGCAGATTTATAGTTTAATTTTAATAATCAATTTGTTCTTTGCATTCACAGCTATGAGTAGCAAGAATTTTTGCTTATTCGCTGTTATCTTTACTTTTGTACTTGATTTATAGATCTGTTTGTTTAACTTGCTTTGTTTTTATATGATGTTGGTTGAAGCATTTTAAATTTATCGCATAATATAATTCGTTATAGTTTCATTCACTTGTTGCATATTTTCAGTATTTCAGTACTTGTTTATCGTAGTTATTATTTTTACTTACGCTGATCGTTATTGATTTCCTAAAACTGAATAACATACCTATTAATCGTTATGGAGAACTCATTCTTTACAAATTTTTGTGGGAAATCAACAATTATTATTCAGTGAACACTACTTATATAAGAAACCAAGTAAAACTTCCCCCACACCACCTTACTCCCTCTGAGAACCGTGTATAGAACATAAAATTTAGAAATATTTCGTTAAAGTGGGAAATTTCTTCAGGGGAATATATAAGACTATGCAAATACAATGATTACAGTAAGAACACAGTAGGTTAAGTTCTATATGTAAACAAATGCCAAATTTGAAACAATGAGATATCTTTTATGGCAGATTACATTCATTACACACACTTCACATACGTAGGGTTGTGACATTAACGTATAGTAAATAAGGTTCATTTTTGAACAAATAATAGTATGCACTGATTATAAATTGCTTGAAATTGTACAACCAAATGTTTATGAAGGTTTTAAAGAAAGCAGTAATTTAAAAATCAAATTGATTTTTCATTAAACTTCATTCGTAACATCTCAGGCAAGACTGAATTACCCATTACGCCAAGTATGCCATGTCGTAGAACCCAAGACAAGGGGGATCCCCAAAATATTTAAGATATTACTTTCATAAATTCTCTTCCTGTATATGCATATATATATATATATATATATATATATATATATATATATATATAGGGTGAACCAAATGTAGGTTGACAGTAAATGATAACGTTTATTTTGAGAATACATATTAATTTTTTTTGTATACTATAATACAAAATAAAATTTAAATAAATTTAGTTATAATATTTAATATAATAAAACACAAACACCATAGTTATAATGAACACCATAGTATAATATAATATAACACAAACCCTATTCAACCTACTGTCCACCTACTTTTGGTTCACCGTGTATATATGAAAATTATTCACGAAAGTAACACGTGAAAAAATATTTATGATGAATAAAACCACGGAGGAAAGGAAACACAAAAAGGTGCTCAAGCGCTTTCGTATAATGACATCCTCAGGATGTCATTAGACGAAAGCGCTTGAGCACCTTTTTGTGTTTCCTTTCCTTCGTGGTTTTATTCATCATATATATATATATATATATATATATATATATATATATATATATATATGCTGCAAATCCACAAGGAAAAGGAAAACGATTCCAAGGTCTTTCGTGTATTCAAAGCTACACCTCGTCAGGGAATGACGCGGTGTAGCTTTGAATACACAAAAGGCCTTGGAATCGTTTTTCTTTTTCCTTGTGGGTTTGCAGCATTCATTCATTTCACGTGTTTTATTGTGAAATTCATCCCATATATATATATATATATATTATATATATATATATATATATATATATATGTATATAGTATATATATATATATATATATATATATATGTATACAGTATAATAATGAACAGAAACGTCAGAAAAAATTAAACAGCTTTCAAACTTTAAATTATACCGACGTTTTGGAATACACTCATTTCAGCATCAGGAATAAAGAGATAAGTAATTATTTAAAATGCAAGTAGATTGGATTACATAATGACCAACATAAAATAACAGAATTAAAATTACAAAAGTAGCTAGTTAAAAATCAAATGTGAAAGTGTTCAAATTGCAAAGTTGAAAAAAAGGAAACAGGGGATTAAATATATAGCTTAATTGGAACATAGCAGTTCTACCGATGATTAACCAGGATTGAGATTGAGTCTTAATTTATAAATGAACAAGATTCCATGATTTTAAGCTCAAGATCAGAGTTACTATGAGCAGGGACAGCGAAATTAAATTGTGAAATTGGGTCGTTATTATTATGTACATGATTGCGTACGTAAGAGTTAGGTGGTTTGCTGAGGGGTTGATTTGTTTGAACAGATTTACCGGTGTTCATAAATACAAAATTTTAGGCGTCTTTTTGGTTTGACCTATATATGATCCCATACAGTGGTTACACTTGTACTGGTAAACTATGAAAGACTTAAGAAGTGTAATAACAACATCTTTGTATTTAAATAAATGGTAAGCTGATTTGGACGCGGTGAAAATTACTTTAATACACAATAATTGCGGATAAAATTCTTTGAGCGATTTTAAAAGTTTATTGCTAATATTTAAACTTAAGGTGAAATGAAATATAAGGTAAAATGAAATATAAGATGTCTTTGAGAACTATAACTATATCTCTGGGTGTGGGATCTATTAATCTATTTAGGGTTCTACCTATTATAGTCCCCACGAATCCAGAGGGGAAACTGTTGTTTGTAAGGAGTTGTTTAATAAAATCTAATTCTTTAGGTAACTTAAAGTAATCTTAGCAAATATCGTACTTCTGCCGCTTAAGTGAGACATAAAAAAAATGCCGCGAAAGATAAATTTTAGAACAAATGGTCTACGCGCCTTTTTATTTATTTATTTATTTATTCGTCCTATTGATCCACGCGAGACGATAGGAAGTGTTCCTGATTACTTTAAATTCAAAGCTAAACTGCAGAGTACTTCCCCAGTTATATTACTCAAATCGTAATTTTAATTATTAGATTCGGTTTGTTATCACTGATACGCGACGCGGCAGGAGTGGTCATGTCCGGCCACAGTCGCCACATGATTGGAGTTGGAAAGCGGAAAGTGCGATAAGAAAGAGAGGAATTAGTTAAAAAGTTACAGAGAATTGACAATTTTTTCCTTCGGAAAGAGAATGAAGAACAGCAAAAACAAGAACAACATGAAGATATTGAGTTAGAGACAATAGAAGGACCATCAGGAGAAGAAAGTGCAGAGCCAAGAAAGGTCAAAGGAAGAAGCGAAGAGGAAGGAACCCAATACTATGTTTTGAAGATCCTGGACTGTGACCGAAAACTTTAAGCAAAAACAAAGCACAGTTGACTTTCTGTTCAGAAAGGGTCTCACCCATTGCCAGAATGAATATGATTCCCTATTAAATTCGGCCAGAGAGCAAAGTACTCGAAACAGGTATTTCTCTAAAACATTACTTTATGGAAGAAGGGCAAACGGCGAACTGTATCACCAGAACTATTTACGATACTCACCCTCGACATGAAACGTTTACTACGTCTGTTGCTAACTTCTCTCCTCCGACATTTTTGATTTTGCTAGAGACGGTTATAGTAAAAATAACGCAAACGTCCATATAAAATACAGTGTATGCAAAATACAGTGTAATGTTTAATAATGTCACACTTTCAGATATAATTGAAACTTAATGACTTCAGTAGTAGAGCTGCAAAAGGGGAGAGTGCAAGAATGTTGCAAGTTATTATGTAATGTTGCAAAGGGGGGTGGGGTTGTTGCAAAGGGGGGTGGGGTTTGCAAAAAAAAAAGTACTGGCCTTTGGTGCCGGTTGCAAGGGGCATGCAACTTGGGGACGGAGTTCTCCCCCAAGCTATTCCCCCCAAAGGGCCAGAAAGGAGAGAAAGGAGGAGAGGTGTTCACCTGGCAGGAGCCAAGTGCATATTAAGACTTCAGCCGAGTAGGCGTTGTTTTATAGGCTCCTAATCAGCCAGTTGGCTGAGCCAAGGGGGAGGGGTACACCTGAAGGAGAGAGAGACACCTGAAGGAGAGAGAGAGAGAGACACCTGAAGGAGAGAGAGACACCTGAAGGAGAGAGAGAGACACCTGAAGAAGAGATAGAGAGAGAGAGAGACACCTGAAGAAGAGATAGAGAGAGAGAGAGTAGTGGCCTTTGATTGCAAGGCATGCAACTTGGAGGCGGAGTTCTCCCCCAAGTTATTTTCGTTTACCTAACCTAAGAGGCCTCTAAGGGGTTTTCCCAAAGGGCCAGAAAGAGAAGGACCAGAGGTCCTTGCCCGGCTGGGAGCCGAGCTTGAATGACTCCGTCAATCGTCTCTCGGTCTTTTATAAACCTCTATGCTGGCTGAGTTGCCAGATAGCGCCATGTATTCAGTTGCTGAGTTGTCAGATCACGCAATGTATTCAGTTGCTGAGTTGCCAGATCGCACCATGTATTCCAGATAGCAATATTTATTAAATTGTACTTGTATATAATAAACTAATGAACCACTCGTGTACACAAACAATATAAAATACCAAAATATATTTATATAGTTAATCAGTTGGTCAACCATATAAAATAACACAATATGTTTATATAGTTAATCAATTGGAAGATTCAATTGAAATTAGTCAAAACACATAACTTTTCGAAACAAATAACGTAGTTATCCTGCACATAATTCAACCATAGAAAACTTAATAATAGAAAATAATTAATTTTTATGGGTGACTATTTTATTTCGACATAAGTTTACTATAATTATATATATGCAGTCTTTTAAACATCTTATGATATATATATATATATATATATATATATATAGTGTTTCACTATAGATGTATAGATGTATATAGGGTTTTACAATAGATGTATATAGTGTTTGGTATTTGAAACTAGCAGTAAAAATCGTGAACAGCAACTCATAAGACTCTGTAGTTAATCTTATGCGAGGTACGGTTGAAAAATATCTAAGTTGTATCATTATGTAGAACATTACATTATTCGCATGAAGGAAGGAGAGGTTGCAACCTCTACTTGAATAAATGTATTTACTTAAACTGCACAAAGATTATTCTCAAATCACTATTTCATCTTATCTCATAAATAGGGTTTCGTCGTGGTCAATGGGGTTCCCCCCAATCCCTGATAAGTATCCCTTCACTCCATACGAGATGAAAATTTATGAAACACACGAGCCTCATTCCATGCGAAAAAAATTGAAAAAATACGAGAATTTGCGAAAATTCATTTAAAAGTTGAAATTAACCAAAACACAATCCGCTAGAGGAAAGGAATTCCGAGAATCTGCCCAACTCGATTGACCATAATTTACCTTTCTACCAGTCAAATCGATCAAAACCTCACCTCACTCCGACTCTTAGAAATACACACAATTATATTAAATAGCAATCAGCTAAAGAAATAAGGTAGGCATACCTGAATGTACTAATAATTATATATACAGGGCTATTCAAAATGATTCACCTGATTTCAAATGAGAATATTTTTTAATGTTACAAATACAGAGTGATTTGTGATACATCAACCAAAAGAAAAACTGTCCAAATTTTGTCTCTCACCTCATAAATGTTCTATGTGACTTCCCCTAGTTACACGAGCAACGTCGACACGATAGTCGAATTCCTCCCATACTCGCTCCAGCATGTCCGTTGTCACTGACTCTACGGCAGTAACAATGCGAGTTCGGAGCTCATCCAAAGATGTGGGCAACGGTGGCACGTACACAGTATCCTTAACGTTGTGTAACGTCGACGAAAATCACGCTGCACTGTGACTACCGATTTACAGCTCGAAAACTGCAACACACAAAACGCCTTCTGCTGTGCGGACGCCATTTTCACACTGACTGTTTGTTGCTAGGCTAGGCCACGGCATGACTTTGGAGCCCTCTTGCGGTGATCTTGTAAAACTCGGAGATTTCCTCTTTCATGTGGTGTATGCCCAGTTGATGCACGGTTGATAGGTACGGAAGTATTCTCAGTTGAAATCGGATGAATCATTTTCAATAGCCCTGTATATATATATATATATATATATATATATATATATGTATATATATATGTATATATATATATATATATATATATATATATAGAAAGAGAGCGAGAGTTTTGTTCAAATAAAGGAATCCAAATAATATTTCCATTTACTCAGTTTTCCCAAAATATTATTTAAAATTAAGTGTACTAATTTAAATTTACTTTCTTTTTCCAGGTTAACTATACCCACAATTATAATAAATAATAATCGAAAAATGGCAGAGTTTGTTTCTAGTGAGAAAGGAAAGCCAATGCTCTTAGTGAATGGGTTTTTATATGTAAGAGACCTAACCTAACCTAACCTACGAAATACATCTCGTCAGGGAGTCGTTGCTTACTCTTCCACATTTCAACATAACAGGAATTGAACCGGATTTAAAATAACAGGATCATTTGACCCGAGGCAGTAGTATGCCCGAAAAACATCGTAATGCACGATTTTTTCTATGGAGCAATAATAATTAACTCTTTCTCGCCGAATTGGTAAGCTTTTCACCCGACCTTAGACTCCAGTTTAACATGGATTCAGAAATACATCTCGTCGATGGGGGTCGTTGCTTACTCTTCCACATTTCAACATAACAGGATTATTGAACCGGATTTAAAATAACAGGATCATTTGACCGAGGCAGTAGATGCCCGAAAAACGTGTTAATGCATCATTTGACGAGTCAGTAGTATGACCGAAAAGCATGTTAATGCATCATTTGACCCCGAGTCAGTAGTATGACCGAAAAGCATGTTAATGCATCATTTGACGAGTCAGTAGTATGACCGAAAAGCATGTTAATGCATCATTTGACCCCGAGTCAGTAGTATGACCGAAAAGCATGTTAATGCATCATTTGACGAGTCAGTAGTATGACCGAAAAGCATGTTAATGCATCATTTGAAACGAGTCAGTAGTATGACCAAAAAGCATGCATGATTTTCTCTTTAGTAATAATAACAACTAGCTCGAAGAGTGACAACGGATAAAGTTTTCACGTCACCTTAGATCCACAGTTTAATGTGGAAACTGAATGCTATTTTAAAAATATAATTAGGCTATATTTCTTTATTATAAAATAAGTTAACAATTATGTTAACACAAGAAAACAATACTATTAACTTGTAAGTAAAAATATAATATGAGGGACTACCATAGAAATGTAAGTGCCTATAATTCAAGAAACACGATTTTATATATGTTACTCGTCCGGTCCCGTTATAGCGGATTGGTACACGTCATAGCTCCAGCTACATCGGCAGCCAATCACTACGAACATCTGGTCTTTTGGGCGGAGCTTGGCGATTGTGCATATAAAAGGGGATATTTTTCAGTTGGGAGTAACAGTAGCTATTTTCGCGTCAGTGAATAATCATTCCCTCCACCATGGACCTGTACGTCTCCCCAGACTTGTATGAAGAAAGTGACGCTGCAGCATTAACCGCAATTAATCTTTTTAACGCGATTGACCGTGACGATTTATTTTCAACGCAAACCGTAGAAGATATTTGCAGTGACGCTCCTTACAATCCGACGCAAGGGACTACCATAGAAATGTAAGTGTCTATAATTAGATTATATATATATATATGGATGGGGTGTAGTATCTCGTCAAATAGATACTCGCCAAAATTTTTTATATCAATCAATGTTATTTTGTTACCCCCATTATGCTAAAATCGAAATTTTTTTATGGCAATCAATGTTATTCCTCGAACCAAAGATATCTTCACATAATGGGGATCTGTCTGTATACTCTGTATATGTTTTAAAAGAATGAACATTATTCCTTTAAGGTCCGATGAGGATTTGACACGTGTTATACAATCTTTTGAAGAATCTCGGAATACGGGGGATATACTGAACAGTCAACAATGTCACACATCCTCCACCATGGACCTGTACGTCTCCCCGGAATTGTATGAAGAACGTGATACTGCAGCATTAACCGCAATTAGTCTTTTCAATGCGATTGACCGTGGCGAATTATTTCCAACGCAAACCGTTGAAGATATTTGCAGTGACGCTCCTTACAACCCGACGCAGGGGACTACCATAGAAATGTAAGTGTCTATAATTCGTTTTTATATATATATGGAGAGTTGTAGTATCTCGTCAAATAGATACTCGCCAAAATTTTTTTATGGCAATCAATGTTATTTGGTTATCCCCATTATGCTAAAATCGAAATTTTTTATGGCAATCAATGTTATTCCTCGAACCAAAGATATCTTCACATAATGGGGATCTGTCTGTATACTCTGTATATGTTTTAAAAGAATGAACATTACCTTTAAGGTCCGATGAGGATTTGACACGTGTTATACAATCTTTTGAAGAATCTCGGAATACGGATGATATACTGATCAGTCAACAATGTCACACCGAAATAATGTAAGTGTTTTTCGATCTTTTTGGGTAAGAAGACAATATATTTTCATAAATTTATTAAATGAAAGAAATCAGTACAATAAACAACTACAGAATATATCGTTACAAATATACGAACAAAAACATTATAATATACAACGAGTACGTACAATTGGAAAACGGTTTTTTATCTGTCTGCATACCATTTCATCGTTTCGGCGAGTGTGACACGGGTCAAATAAATTTAAAAAATTTATAAATTCTTTATCATTTGACATATGCATGAGAAATGAGACGCAGTACATTCCGCAAACATTAGTAAAATATCCTTGCATGCGAAATGGGTTCCATACAACTTCGGGAATATGTAACTGAGCGAGAAATTTTACAATAATAGGGTCACTCCAGGGTTGAGTACCGAGTGAATCAAAATAGTACAGGCGCTGTCTATTTTTAAAATAGACAGCGATCCAGTGAATCCCTTCATTACCGATGATGTCTGTGTTCACAATAAGACTACCGCATTCTCGCGTACTTGGCAAACTCAATGTTTCATTCTTCGCAAACACGCCGATAAATTTGGAACGTGTGACTCGTTCCATTACTTTCTGAAGTGTATTAGCATCCATTTTAAAAGTCAGTGATAACGCTCCTAAATCTATCTACTTCTATTAGGGCTTGCGATTCGAGATATACTAGTACACTAATAGGAGCGTCTATAGGCTTGGCGAATTCCAGCCGCACTGAGATGTTTCCGCTCTTGTGGGGTTAAATGGGTATTTACGCTAGCAGATAAGTCAGGTGTAATGTCAAACGGATAAAGGTTAAATTGATCAATGAATTCTTCCTGCGTTACCCCATTACCAAGCTCATCACAATCACCTGCAATATGGGTCAGATTACTATAGGCTCTGGCACAAAGAGGTAACACAGCGTCTGATGAATAGTCCGTACCCATTGTTCCACCCAAAGCAGTGCCATTAACGTATAGAGTTATATTTTTAAGTCCGAAATTCTCGAATTTAAAGGCACTCTTTTTATATTTTCCATTCACCGAAGCGTGGTCCTGCATGCCGATTAATATCCTTTTAGGAAGATTTCCCAGGGCAATGTTTTCTATCTGCTTCGATGCCAACCCTGCAGGAACCGTATATAGTTTGATCTGCACTCTGTTAATAGGATATTTCACTGTAGCGTTTAGTAAATTTTTCTCAATTTCTAGTTGTTTTGGTGAACTTAATTTCACTCGCCGTACGCGGAGGTATGTGTCCATAATGTGAACCACAACGGGCTTTGCACCCTCTTCTTGATCCGCAGCCAGATTTAAGCAGATCTCAGGACTCGTGCGGGTGAGCTTTATTTTCATATCCACCCCGTTCACAAGCAACTTCTCCTGGAAAGTGAAATCTGTGTGCAACCGTCCAAAACACTCGTATATTTTCTTTTTAGAATTTTTAAATTTGTCCTTTATACTATTTTCATCTTTAGTTTGATAATATCCCTCGCACTTAAAAAGGTAGCCTTCGCTTCTTTGGAAAAGTTGAGGACATTTTCCAGATAGGCTCGTAGATGATAGTACCCCGTGCCTGCCGATATGTTGGTCTGATTTAAATATACGTCACACTGGTTGAATATGGAGTGCAGAAAGTTTGTTTCAGGGTATACAGCATATTTGTCATCGCAGACCGTTCCATCAGAATGGGCTATACGTAGCTTAGCGTACATGTGCACACAGCTTGGATCAAAAAAGTAAGGGCCTGAGCTGGGTATCACGAATTCTATAGGTGCACTCGGGGAACTAATTGTGTTTAAAGGGTTAATTGTAATAAAGTCACTGTGCTCAATAGAAACTTGGGTTGGAGGTAGCTCAAAAAGGGACAGCTCCGATTTACAGCATTGTGAACTACATGGGTGGATGAAGCGTGCCATGGCGAAATAGTGACTCCTCTCTCGACAAGTGGTAAACAAACTATGATTCATGAGATCAATGTCCTTAGCTTATATCAGTCAAAAAAGTGGTCAACCATAGGTTTCATTCGCTTACAGCACTTCTTTTTTGATAGCCTTTTACGTTTAATACCACGTGACCCCTTCTTCCGGGCAGCCCGCTTCTTCCCGCCACCACGCATTTTTTCTCTTTGCATCTTGATGATTTCGTCCCGTGTACGCTTTAAATGTTTTTTTAGAGCCTCTTTAGGTTTAGCCCCGGCCAATATGTCTTCTGCAGTGTTAATACTTGATTGTAGCGCTTTCCTTCCAAGGTATCTGGCCCCCTCTTCAGCAAAGGAACAGCCGTACGTAGTATGGATGAAAAAATGGACCCAAGTCCACTGCCGCTCTGGTAACGCACCCCTCGATAGACGGTGAAAGGCTTTCTATCCATTTACTCAGTGCGTCGAAAGTGTAGCTTCACTGTTAAGCTCCCGTCACCGAATGGAAGTTTTCACCCCCAATCGTTCTTATATATATTGAGATATTGGTTATTAAATTAGTTGCGACATTCACATAATGGGGTCTGTCATATGTAATACTCAAACTCCTTCCTCTATGGTTGGGGATGTGAGCAATGCGCTGCAGGCGTGCCTGGGTATCCCCAACAAACTGGTGCTCCACTATATTACTGTAAATATAGCACATGTCTGGGGACCTTTCAGCCAATTTCTCCATCTTCAATTGATACATTAATCTGGACAAGTCATGCTGTGTCTCGTGAAATGTGTCTCTTTGGAAGGCTGCGCTATATCGGCCATTGGCTAGAATTTGGAACTTTCTATGGTCTTTAATACTCGTTAGTCTTTGATTTTAGGATTAGTGTATGTGCAGGGTTGTTTACGATTTCGTATACTAAATCATCGTAAGGTTTGAGTTTCTTAAACTTACGTTTAAGCCTCTCACAACATCCTCGGCCGAACCATATTGACCCGGTCCTAGTCTACTTCTGTACTGTAATACCGTGCAACCTTAGTCCCGAGCGATACGCATAGTTTCATCCATAGCTACCCCAGCTTTTTCACACTCGTCAATGTCTCTAAGAATCGTAAAAACGGTTTCTTTATGTTCAATATTTAAAAAGATGTGTCCAGCTGAATTTCGCATATTCCCCACCTCATACGAATCACGACCCAATTCAATGTGTTTGTGGAGCTCTGTTACAAAGTTGGCTAGTGTGTTGTTAGAGTGTACAGACAGGGACGAGAGGACGGGAGTGTGACGTAGAAATGGTTAGGAGCCATGTTGCATACTATTTAGCTTCATTATTGCATCAGCTTTTATATAGGTGTTGAAGCTTTCTGGGTACCCTAGCCATTTCACCAGGTACATTTTTCTCTTTCCTGAACCTTTGCTTCCTAAAATGTTCTCAATTTTAAACACATTTTTTCCTAAATTAAAGCAACTTTCTGCAATTCCTCGCGGTAAAAGCCTCCTGAGATTTCTTCTCCATTCAAATCTTCAATGTAATACATCATTATCTCACCTTTAGGTCTCACAGCCCTAACTTTAAAAATCTCGCGTGTCCATCCTTGCTCAAAACCCTTTGCGAATTTGTTCCCCGAACGCGACAGCCTTACATAATCATTGATTTTGAAACGCGCAGAGTGTGGTGGTGGTGGTGGTGATCCATCTCTCCTCGGGAGCGTACCTCTTTCTAAAACTTCGTTAGGTGTTGTCCCAATCGTGCGATGTGTGAGCGGTTGTATGATGACGCCAATGATTCCAGAATGTCTAGAAATCTGTATGTGTTTTTATGTGTAAAATAACGGTGCATGCGTTCCTTTATGGTGCGCTGAACTCTTTCAGCTAAAGAAGCCTTATGTATAGAATTGGTTGTGTAACAGCTGATATTAAACTCTGTCAACATTCTGAAAAGCACGGCCTATAAATTCCTTCCCCATATCCGTACAAAAATAGCCAGGAACCCTGTTTTCTTTTAACATTAGCGTTTTGGTGGCTTAGCAACTGTTTCAGGTGATTTATTTTTCAGAGGAACTAGCCACAGATATCTAGAGAACACGTCTATTATGAATAGAATGTAGCGGTAACCATCGTTATACACAGAATATCTTTGCATGTCTGTTAAATCTGCTTGCCAAATAGAATCAATCGAGGAAGCCGTTGTCTTGGCTGTTTTAAACCTTTTTCTCACAGGCTTATGAAGCGTATAAGCGTCCTGCTCCCTCAAAAATCTTTCAACATCTTTTTTTCCTACTCCGTAAACACTTCTGTACAGTCTATCTACGCCGCCGTAAGAGGATGGGGTAGAAATGTCATAATAGCGTTTAGTTAATACGTTAGCCATTTGCGTATTTTAGAGGCACGTGGGTAGGGTTTGGTTTAACCTCTTCTTGCTCCTCTTCAAAGGTGTTACCGCCGGGGGTGACGGCGCCTTCAATTGTGTCACAGGCGTTGCATGCTCCAAGTCTTTTAACCTGTTCAGATTTCCTATCAACGTTTTAGGATATTTATTTGCTGTAGTCTTGCTTTAATATGCTTCCATCCTGATGTGATGGCCTATCCCACTTTCTCACCAGATCATGGCAATGTCTACGATATTCGATCCCTATACCTTTGATCCTTCCACATGATCTCCCTGTATCGGTCCATTTTATGGCGGGGTCCTCATTCAATAGATTATAAAGACTTAAGCCTTTACTCCTCAATGTAAGTGGGAGGGTATTTTTTAATACATGTTCGATATGTTGTGTGGCTAATCTTTTTGGTTGGTCAGCTGTATCGTCGGGCTCAGATCCTATGTCGCCATGTCCATCGTCCCCCGTGCTGTGCCTAATACCACAGGAATCTCTGTAGGGCTCTTATAATTTTCGTACTCGTGAAGAAATTTCTGCAGCTTCTTGGTATAAGATTCTTTTCTCATCAGGTGTTTTTTTCACTGTTTAATAGGGCTAACAATTCGCTTTCCATTCTTTTAAGTCTGCTTTTACGGGGATCTAGATACGTGTCTGGATTCCTTTGCAGTGAAGCGTACACCTCGTGGGGAATCACTACCACTTTCTTCATTATATTAATCTAGTCAGTAAAGGACCCAAACTGAAAATAAGATGGGGAGAAATGACCCTCCTGTGTGTACAATAATTCGTTTTTTCTTCGCTACAGTTTGGCTTTTACGAGCGAGTGCACGTATTATGTTCTTGTAGCGGCGTAGGCGAGCCTTCTGATGGGTTTTCATTGATAAATTGCAATTTATAGCGTAAAGACAGATTTCACAGATGCATTTTAAAAGTCGGCGTCGATATTTTAATAAACATCTGCTGCAATGCCGGGGCAGTCGATGATAGATTTTTATTAATTCACGGTATTTCTTTAGTCTCTTTGTCATTCTGGAATATACACCGTTTCAGGCTCGTTTGGAAATATATTCGTTCGCAGAAGCACTCTAAACGTGTTTCGCGGATGAAGGTCGCAAAGCAAATATCCGTAACGCGTGCTTGTAGCTTCTTTATAAACTTCCAAAACTCCTTACGCTGATTCGGGAACATTTGATTGGCTAATACCCCAATTTGTGATACATCTCTACGTTGCGCGAATAAGACTAGATATTGCGTATTTAACGACACATCGCGCATGTATCTATTTTTGAAAATAGTTTCTGATTGATGAAGAACACACTTATGTTAAGATGGTGGGAGAATACTGTAAATGTCTCGGCAAACGTTTTATCCATCTCCAACATGAGATCGTCATTACAATGATTGTATGTTCATTTCCCTTTAACGAATTAACGTCATATACGCCTTTGTGGAACAAAATATCATCTTGGTACTCGTTGAACACTGATTGATACGTCGAATAGCACCATATAACTTTACGCACAAATTTCGAGAACATCTCTCCCTTTTCTTTAATGATTTTAAGCATAAACACAGTTTTACCACATCCTGTAGGTCCAGATATAATACATGTGGATGGGCTTGTGAATCTGAATTTTTCTACAGAGTCCATTTCTAACACGTCACACTCCTAAGTGGGTCATTTACAAAATATTACAAATTTTGAGTGCTGTTCCTTATATTTCTTCTCCCACAGAACCGTGAATGACGATGAGGTAGAGCAGCCCATCATTGACATTACGGATGACCTCGACGACAGTGTAGTTGTGATCTCCTCCCCTGCCAACGACCCCTCACCAGCGATACCGGTAGCACGTCCAAAGCGGAGGTATGAGAACCCCACGTCAGGTATAAAGCGCCCGAAATACGCGCCTGTTGCAGCGGTAATAGAGCCCCAACCCTCAACCTCTTACGCAACAAGCCCCGCAGCACCTCCCGCTAATATATCCCCTTATTCATCCGCCGCCCCCCATTCTGTTAAGTCTACAATAATAGAGCCCCAACCCTCACCTCCTACGCAACAGACCCCCAGCAGCACCTTCCGCTAATATACCCCCTAATTCATCTGCGCCCCCCGTTCTGTTGAGGATGGTATAACGCTCGAATTGGTGCGATCCGCAGCCCCCACCCCAGCCTTGACTAGAAATCGGTATAGAGTCAGGGTCGACCCTAGAGTCAAGTATAGCAATGGAATTGAGCGCGGGTTACGCCGGGTTGTACAGCATATTATAGAGTTTGCTCTTCAGAATCGTGACGAGCGTGAAGTCAGGACGAGTCTGTCCTTTGGATTCGGGTCAGATGACGGTGATGTAGACGATTATTGGGTGATAGTGCCATTTAGACGTTTGGCGGCTGAAGATGTAGAATATATATTAGGACGTATAATGCAAGCCGCCCAAAGAAGTATAGCCTTCAATATGGACAACTTCACGGTAAATATTGACCATGTATACCGTGTTGCGGGTCATAGTGCCATACCGTATACTTTTAACTTCAATTCTCCGACTATTTACCGAAAGCATATAAACGTCGATCGTGGTTGCGGCTTTATAGCAGTACTCTTAGCACGTATGTTTACTGTACAAAATACACGAACTCAAAAATTTGGTTGCCTACAGTCGTGGAGCGTGCCCGTAAACTAGCTGTAGACTGTGAACTTGAATTTGACTGTAATATGGGTCCTGAAGCTGAGAAGGGTAGAACAGGAAATGAATGTCCGCATAGTTGTTTTGGGTTGGATGATCGTCGTAGGACTGTGTATGTTTTTAAAAGCTGTGTGAGAGATCGTACAAGACCCCTACTTATTTTAGGATTGTCAGGGACAACGTATCTCCCCATCCGTAATATAAGGGGGCTTTACGCGAGTTATGACAAAAGTCGAAAATATGGGAGACATCATGATTTGTGTAAGGGGTGCCTCGAGTTTGCGGATGATATAGTGAGACATTGTAAAGAATGTCACATGGTATGTGAGCAGTGTAAAAGCACCAAATGTGAAAGCCGTGTAGTTGAAGCTGAGAAGAGAGACTGTGATGTGTGTAGACGCGCATTTTTCAATAATATCTGTTTTGATTTCCATAAATCAATTGGCACGTGCAGGAAAATGAGAATCTGTGAATGTGGTATGTTTCACACAATGGATAATTGGGGAAATTTAAGCACAAGTGTGACGTAATTCACTGTCCTACATGCCAGGAGGATATAAGGCTGATGGAGTAAAGCATGTATGTTATATGAAAGATGCTAAGCCTAAAAATAACCCTTGTATAACTGTATACTACGATATAGAAACATATACGAACGCTGAAACCAAAGAGGTAATTCCACATTTACTTGTGAGCCAGACTATCTGTGATGAGTGTATGGGTATCGAATGTGACGAGTGCCCCAAATGTGGTAAACGGACAACGTTTTTAAAACGAATGTCCGCGATAGTCCTGTGAAACTATTTGTGTCCTATATTGTCAAGTTAGCCGACAAGTTCAAAAAAATGACTGTGTATATTCTCGCCCATAACGGGGCAAAGTTTGACACGCAGTTCCTTTATAAGGAGTTGCTTGAACACGAATCCTCTGAGATATTTACAGGTGATCCATTGAAAAGAGGCAACAAATTAATACAGATGCAGATAAGAGGCAATGTACAATTTAAAGATACTTTATTATTCACACCTTGTAAATTAGCAAAGCTACCCAAGGTGATGGGGGTAGCAGCTGAAGTTTCCAAAGGATACTTCCCTTACACTTTCCTCACCAGCGAGACTTTAAACTACGTAGGCCCACCACCCCCCAAACATTATTTTGACTGTATGGATGAACGTAAAGACTTTGATCGATACTACGGCAGTTTTGATGAAAGTAACCCTTATAATATAGCTGATGAATGTGAGCGTTATTGCGTGAATGATGTGCGCGTGCTTAGAGTATGTTTCCAGGCCTTTAGAAGGATGTACATAGCCCGTTTCAAATGCGATCCACTGCAAGTCGCAACCACCATCGCATCATTATGTTTTACGGTGTTCAAGAATAACTTCATGCCTAAAGACACCTTAGCTATTATTCACCGAAACAACCCCCGCAGTTACGGGCACAAGGCTATTTACTGGCTCATACACCTACAGCAACAGACAGGTGTATACATAAAGCACGCCCGCAACACGGGTGAAGTACCCATTAAGATTAATGGACGTGTTTTTTGGGTTGATGGGTTAAGTGAAAACCGTGTCACTGGTGTGAAGACTGTGTACTCCTTTAACGGTTGCTGGTGGCATGGATGCCCCCGTCCTGAGTGCGGAATCACCGGAGATATCCACGGTAGGTCTCCTGCCGACTGTCTCGCATCAACCCGCACCCGCGATCAACTTATAGGATCACAGTTCACTCACAAAGTCTTGTGGGAGCATGAATATGATGCACGGATGGAGACAGACGAGGTGTACCGTGAGGAAATAAAAACGATCAAGCGTTCAATGGTGCTGGATCCTCTCAAATGTGGTGATAGCTTGTTTGGAGGACGTACAAATCCTTTCAGACTATACTTTCCACCTACCCTTTGGATACCAATGATGCTTCTATTGTTAACTCACACGTCTTGTATATAATCGTATCTATTGATTTATTACACGTATTTGTAAATATATATATACAACTTCAATATCTCGTTTATTAAATCGTATTTGTAAATATATATAACTTGAATACCTCGTTTATTAAATAAATCATGTTTCAATTACCGTTTCACTTTCTCCTTTGTGTGTGTGTGTGTGTGTGTGTGTGCAGGTGAAAGTTCTAAGCTCCGCCCACTGTAAGACCGTGAGTCATGCTACTATCTGGGAGTCCCTGCGTGGTCAGTCGACTGCAGTAAGCCCGAGAGATCAGACGTGTATTCAGATCAGGTGTGTATTCAAATGGCTACCTTTAATATTGCTTGCACAACGTTTATGAAATGGTATTCAACAAAGTGTGAGGATGTGGTGGATACCGAAAAACTTCCTATTCCCCCCTCCTATGCCTCTTTTAAAACCACATTGGATTGTGCGAAGTTCCAAGATGTACAAATACTCTACGATGTTCTGGTGAGACTGTTGAAGGCTTTCGTTGCACAGACGATGTGCTGAAGTATGCTGCAGGGCTAAACTTTATAAAGTCTCACATACACCGTGAAGTAAAAGAAACAACGCGTGCAGAAGAGAAGCAGTAGGTATGGATAATGAGCCTTGTGGATGGGTGGTGTGACAAGCGGTATTACGTCATGCTACACCATGTCGAATACTCATACCCTACGTCTGAAAATGTGAATCTCGTGATCATGGACAATCTTAAGTATTTTTATCACTATATTAACGTATATCATGATGAGGTTCGTAGTGAGGTTGTGGCTAGTGCCATGCGTGAGTTTTTAACAGATTTTAGAGACGAGTATCGTTTGATGGACAGAAAGGAAAAATATGAGCATATGTTCCTCTCAAATAGTGCGCCGGAGTGTGAAGATGTTTAGTAAAACATAAAATGTGCCTAGTTCTTATCCAAACTGCCTGGTGCGTAGGCTGGTAGTGATGAAATTAATTCCGGAAAAACAAATATGTGCAACAATTCGACTCGCGGGTCGTACGAACATGCCCATTCACGTATCATCGAGTCAGCCGCCCGTCGAACCGTTCCTGCCTACCTGCGTGCCTCACACGGCTCATAGTTATCTCAGAGCTTGAACCGAGTGGACGTGCGCTCCTCGAATACGATGGAACTTCCTTTGAGCAGCATTCTCAACGCCTCGTACGATGTGTCCGTGACGAAATCGTTGCGCGTGTTCAGGCGTAAATCCGGTACCATTAGCTATGTACTGGAAACGGAATGTAGACCGACAAACAACGGGTTTATTTAAGTGTCGTGGAGATGAATAGAATCTTCGTGATAGTTGAGAAGTGGAGTGAAGATCGTTATAAAATACCTGCTAACGTAGGTACAAGAAGAGAGCAGATTAGTGACACACCCTCATACGCCGTTGTATGTACGTTGTGTATAAATAACGATCGGCCGTGCATTGATATACGGCTGATGTGGAAGAATGCTTCTGATAATAATGCTCTTATTCCTACGCGAAACCGTTTCATCCTCGACAGAATATTTGAAATCGTCGGATTCCGTAAGCTGAAACCTATATTAGACGCGCGTGTTACGGACATGCTTTATTTTGATACAGTACTTGAATACGCCTACACCTCTCTGCTCGATGGGTTTACCGAGTGTAGGGCTGGTGAGAATGGTCTAGTGCTGGATGTTTATTTAAAAAGTTTAGACTCTTTGAAATACCATGAACTTAGGTACAAAGCAATTGATCGGTACAAGGCTGAGCTCACCTGCACCGTTCACCCTGAAGAACTATTTCTTTATATAACGCGCAGTTGTCGTAACGATTTAAAAGATTATTTCAATTGCCGCTATGTTGAGTGAGTTCACGATTGAAAAGCTCGAGTCGGTAGAAATAAACCCTCGATTGGAAAAGCGTGTTTATAAACTTGTGTTTAATAATGTAGCTAACGATGAACTCTTTGTGCGTTCTTTTGATTGTATTCTAGACGTATTTAAAGATGACTTACCAACCGGTTGTAAAGTGGGAACAAAAATAGTACTGAACGATATGAAAGCCCTTCATATCGAATACAGGTTTCCCTATACTTTAAGCGGTGTAATATTATTAGGCCGCATATACTGCGTAATGCAGAGCAATAATGATGTAATTGTAAACTCGATTAAGACCGAGTTTAGTATTTTGAAAAAAAAGTGAAATGTATTTATATATATTTTGCGTGATATTTCCCCTGTAAGATTATAGGCATATTTCTATTATTATTGAAATGTATATTTATTTTATATACTCGATTAAGACCGAGTTTAGTATTTTGAAAAAAAAGTGAAATGTATTTATATATATTTTGCTTGATATTTCTCCTGTACGATTATATGCATATTTCTATTATTATTGAATTGTATTTATATATATTTTGCGTGATATTTCCCCTGTACGATTATATGCATATTTTCTATTATTATTGAAATGTATTTATATATATTTTGTGTGATATTTCCCCTGTACGATTATATGCATATTTCTATTGAAATGTATATTTATTTATATTTGAAATGTATATTTATTTTATATATATCCATAATTGTGTGTTTATATTTCCTGTACTATTATGATCATATGCATATTCCTCAATTGAAATGTATATTTATTTTCTATATATTTATAATAAACAGAATGATGCAATGTTGTTTTACTTAATTATATCATGTTACGCCTTCTAAACCTACTACCGGTATTCTTTTAAGAAATATAATAATGTATACAATGGTATTGCGGTATCTGGCAAAATTTACGCCTTCTAAGCCAACTGGCTGATTAGGAGTCTATAATACTGCTAAAGAGTGGTATCTGGCAACTCAAGCCATTTACAGCCAACTGGCTGATTAGGCGTCTATAATAATGTATACAATGGTTTCTGGCAACTCACTCTTCGATTAGAATTAAATGAATACATGGCGCTATCTGGCAACTCAAGCCATTTACAGCCAACTGGCTGATTAGGAGTCTATAATAATGTATACAATGGTATCTGGCAACTCAGTCTTCGATTAAATATATAGCGAATACATGGCGCTATCTGGCAACTCAAGCCTTCTAAGCCAACTGGCTGATTAGGAGCCTATAAAACAACGCCTACTCGGCTGAAGTCTTAAAATGCACTTGGCTCCTGCCAGGTGAACACCTCTCCTCCTCCTTTCTCTCCTCCTTCTTTCTCTTGGGGTTAACGCCGCCTCCAAGTTTTCCTTGTTGCACCTGCAGCCCCCCCCCCACCCCACTTTGGGGGGAATTTTTTCTTTTTTTTCCTTTTTTTCTTTTTTTTCCCTTTTTTGCAACACCCCCACCCCCCCTTTGCAACATTACATAATCACTTGCAACATTCTTGCACTCTCCCCTTTTGCGGCTATACTACTGACTTCTCTTACTTAACTTCATGAAAATTGGCATGATAACTGTGAAAGGATGGACTTTTTTTATACAGGCATGCAGCATGGTCAGAGTTTCCTCTCTATGCCAAATTACGTGACAAATCTGGGCAGTGTAATTCCTTATCATGAACCCCCAGTGTTTCAGTATAAAAATAGAGTGAGTATGAAGTTCAATCGCTGCTTTTAAAGCTTCCATTGTCCCCCAGGGCTTAAAGTGTACAAAAATCTGAACCACCACGGTTCGGTGACTCACGTGCGAGCAAGCAAGGAAAAATCTCAAAAGCAGAACTGTCCTAATACTGAAATGTGGATGATGAATTAATAAAATGATGGATAGAAAATTGCAATTATAGAACATTTACTTTTCATTCATTTCTTTCATCAATTAAACTGAAAATGCATGTTTTTATCCACTGTTTACACACTGTAATTCATTAATACATTGCGCATATCTCAGTCATGGGAGGACAACTCCGAGCACATTTTCACAAACCTAAATCGTCTTTGTAAACATTCAGTCATACAACGGACAAGAATTAGAGCTTTTTAGGCTTGGATTTTCTTTTTTTTAATTTCTGCTTGAAATGTGAACAGAAACGCAGCGTTCCTGCTCAGTGGGGTCATTTAACTGAGCCACCACTGCGTTACTGAGTGTTCCAATGGACATTTAAGTCCTGCATTGAATTGAATATTTGAATTTAATAACCTTTCTTAATAATAAATGCAAAAAACTTCACTTTTTTCTACGTGAAGGTCAAATATGATAAAACCCACTCTAATAGACAGAGTTTATTTCCACAAGTTTCGATGCCCACTGGCATCCTCTTCGGGTGGATACAAAAAACGAATCAACCAAAAACTATTTTCCCTCTTGTTTTGGTTCATTCGTTTTTCTGTATCCACCCGAAGAGGATGCCAGTGGGCATCGAAACTGTTGTGGAAATAAACTCTGTCTATTAGAGTGGGTTTTTATTATCTTTCTTAATAATAAAATAAATACATTGTTTTTTTCAATTTACAGTGACATGAATAATTGTGAAGCTCGATTTATTTTATTTAATTTGGCCCTTAAGCTTTAGGCTTTACTGGGCTCTATTGTCCTGTAATTTTGTTTTAGATCTACCTATAAAAAAAAAATCATAGGGAATGAAATTAGGTGTGAAGAAGAGTCCTTGCAGAATCACATTCTTGAATGTGTGGGATAGCTATTATACAGAACACTCGGGCCAGAAGTTTTGCGCAAAAAGTCCAAAACGACATTTGATGTACAAGGTTTTGCGCCATCCGATTGAAACCAAACTCTGCCCTATTAAAAAAAAAAAAGATGACGAAGTGTTCATGAAGGAAGCCGAGGTAACTATTTTGGTCCTCCGTTGGGTCAATAGACACGAGACCAAAGATCACACTCTGAAAACCGTGATAAGAAATTACACTGCCCGGATTTGTCGTGTAATTTCCGAAAGGAAATGGTACTTGGAGGCATGCTGCGCGTCTGTAAAAAAAAATAATAATAATAAAAAAAAAATATATTAAAAACGTTCCTTTCCATAATAATATTTCATGAACATGAATCAATCTATTGATTTTTAACAATTTTTTCGTAAGTATGTCCTAACTAAAAGATCACTCCGCCTATTACACGTATATATCTCTATATACAGGGTATCCCAAAAGCCCTACACCATAATATACACCATGATATTAGCCTTTGGGCCAGAACTTCTGGGACACCCTGTATAGTGTTCATAACAACGCGAATACAGTCACTTATTCTCGCTACTTCAAAAATAGCTTTCAGATATATGAAACCAAATTATTTTCTGTCAAAAAAATATATATTTCTATAGAATTAAATTTCAGAATAAATTTAATATTAACAAATAAATGAAAGTAAGTGGCTGAAACTCCTTCTTCGATATACATTAAAATTCGGCAGAAGGAAGGATGCGTGAATCTGACACGTTAAACGCCACATTTTCTGCACCTGAAAAAAAAATCATTTATAAACTTTAGCAAAAGTAAATAAGAAGATGAAATAAGCTATATATATATTTATATATATACACACGGTGTGTGTGTGTGTGTATATATATATGTATATATATATGTGTGTGTGTGTGTGTGTGTGTGTGTGTGTGTGCATCGTACGTACTTGTATCCATACTCTACTTGGATACAAGAGACAAAACATCAGTGAGCTTGAAATGCATGGGCGAATCTGCTCTCAGAAGTCAAACTAAATCTACAAAGCATATTACTGCAATTTCAGAGAAAAAAACTCGAAGGATCCTAGATAACAATGGTTCGTCAGCATTAAACTATGGAAAATTAAACTATGAAAATTAAACTATAAAATTTTCTCCACTAAAACTAATGTATTTCTTTTCTAGATTTGTGGCCATCATGTCTCCGAAGTCACAGTGCCGGTTCAAATCTTCTTGGTTGTTTGAAGGACCTCCATACCCTACTTGGATACAAGAGACAAAACATCAGTGAGCTTGAACTACATGGGCGAATCCACTCTCAGAAGTCACGCTAAATCTATAAGCATATTACTGCAATTTCAGAAAAAAAAACCTCCAAGGATCCTAGATAACAATGGTTCGTCAGCATCAGAATTCTCCCTGAAGTTCTGTGCTACACGTTGGGTGCAGAATAGCAGAGTGGTATCCAGGACACTTAACACAATTCCAAAAATTAAGAAGTTTGTAGAGGGAGTTTCAAGAACAAAAGATGAACCTGAGAGTCAATTGTACAAACAGATAAAGAGAGCTCTGGAAAGTCGTCTGCTTCCTTTTAAAGTGGCTTTCTTTCACAATATAGCCACTGTGTTTGAGGAATTCCTTACGAAATACCAAACCGATGCTTCAATGATGCCTTTTCTCTATGATGATTTAAGTTCAATGTTGCAAGGCCTGGTGAACAGAGTGGTCAAAGAAGACCTCGTGAGAGACCAGTCAGCCAAATAGTTGAGCCAACTAGACTTGTCCAAGAAAAGCATCCTCAAGTCACCTAATGATGATGATGAGTTGGGCTTTGCTGTAGGTAAGAGATTCGAAAATGCAGAAGTCAACTAATCAAGATGTAGCTCCTTCATCTCTGTGTGATCCAGAACTTCAAGAAAGGTGTTTATTACGGTATAGTATGGTGAAGGGAGCAAGTTGTTTAAACCCAAGTGATGAAAAGTGATTTGAGATCTTCCAGAATGGACATTGCTTTGAAGGAGTTCGTTGCATGTAATCTGTTTTGTGGGAGCAATGCAGATAAAGTAAAAAGTGAATTTTTCCTTATATCAGTCTCATAATTTCTTCTTTGAATGAGACAAATTTGATTTGATCTTAGTTGTGTCGCTTCTTAAGAAAGATGAACTTAGTTTTAACATTACTGAGTTTGTATGTAAACATGAAGTCACTGTTCTTTTAGTTACCATACTTTTTTCATACATATTGTGTGGTAGGTGGCTTCACTTGTAAACAAACAAATCCTTGCACGATTGTATTTTTCTCACTAACACAGCTAGTTTTCCTTTAGTCAGGGAAAGGCAATTGTAGTATTATTGTTTCCATCATTCAGAAATTCTTCGCAGCCTTAAATTGTAGCAGCCCCTGCTTTAACCCATTAACCTCCATTGTCCTATATTTGGGAACACATTTTAACACAATTTAACCCTTTAAAGCCAGAATTTTTCGTAGGTTACGTTATGAAAGCGTGTTTGAAACGTTACCAGTTTGTAGCGGTCGTTCTTTTATGGTTAAATTAAAACTCAAAAGTGAAATTTTAAAATTTTTATTTTTAATTTTTATTTTCATTTTAATTATTCTTTATGAGATAGTTATTTCATGTTTATCTGAAGTCTGAAGTAATGGGATTAAGGTTGGAAGATGAATTAGTTTTGTTGCAAAGCTGGGCACTTGCGTTTTTTTTTGCGGTACTGCGGTACTACCGCACTACCAAACCGGTACCGCATAACGCAGTACCGCAAAGGATCGCTGAAAGTACAGCAGTACCGCTACCGCATTTTTTGCGGTACTGCGTTATGCGGTACCGGTTTGGTAGTGCGGTAGCACCGCAGTACCGCAAAAAAACCCGCAAGTGCCCAGCTTTGTTTTGTTGTATCTACGATAAGTGTTTTTTAATAAATTTACTTTATTTTTCGAAAAATGTACCATTAAACATTTAAAAAAAAAATTTGGCAGCAGCCCTGAAACATTATTGACCAACCCATCAAAAAATGTTGTGGATTACTTGGCGGTATGGTTGTTATGGTCAATCATAAAATGGTATATCCGTTATGGTAGCGCAAATGCTCCCATAAAAATATGTACCTATACCCACTTAGAAATGAAGTTTCTGTAGGGCAGTTACATTTGTTGGATTGGTGTAAGGATTTATCAGTGTTGGATCTAATGACTTCGAAAACTATTGACGTAATTTGTTTGTTAAATTTGTGAATTAGTGAAAAATACTTTAAAAATTAAGATATATACTTTCTTATATCAATGAGAGTCAATTGTAGCCCTTCCTGAATTTTTAGGCTTTTAAATGGCTTATCTCCTTCATAATTAATGCAAAAAAATTTCTCCATGAAGAGCGGTAACAGCGTTTTTTGTCTAATGATTGCCCCTATTTTAGTAATTTTATATTCATACACTAAATCTGTCTGTATCATTAACGAGCAAAATAATTATGGTATAGTTTTTTAATTAAAATTCTGAAAATTTGTATGAAAATTTTGAGGGAAGTAGTGGCTCAGTACTTTTTTTGTGATGTTTGATTGTCGAAATCTTTGCGAAAGTAACAAATAAAAAAAAATATAAATAATAATAATAAATAATAAAAAATAATGAATTAAGTTCTACGATGGTTATTTTTTTTCAGAAACTTGTAAAACAAAAATTGTGAGGAAAATGAGATACAACTCCAGGCACAACCTTTGTCATTCGATGACAGTGATGGAAATGGATACCTCCTACAAATCGAAGATAGTTTATCAGATGCTAATTATGAAGACTCTCATACTGAAAAGAAAAATTTTAATAAAAAAAAATTATGTATGCCTTTCCCACAACTCAGAAATTAAAAGGGATCACCTGAAGATCAGGGCCCCAGCCTTCTTTAGTTAGCTTTATAAGGCTAATTAACGAAAATATCACGACTTAACCTAACCAATCGTCAAGGGCATACAGTTGATCTAACGATTGGTTAGGTTAGGTCGTGATATTTTCGTTAGTTAGCCTTATAAGGGTAACTAGAGAAAGCCGGGGGTCCTGATCTTCAGGTGATCCATTAAAAGGATATGGTTTAAAATACATTTATTGCGTATTAAATAATAATAACTTCAATTGTTACACAAATTTATCAAACATTTGTTAAGGGTCCACAAAGCAGAAACGGAAGTGACAAGAATTGTTTCCATTCCTAAAGGAACACCAGAACGAAAGATGCTTTTCGGAAAGGTAACGAATCTCGGTAATTAAGATCATAATATAAAAGTTCTAAAAGACAGGAAAGGAGAAATAATTCCCTGAAAATGTTCTCCAAGCTTTTTTCCGTATGACCATTTCGTTCCTTGTAAAAACTGAAAGTTTTTTTACGAAAGAAGAAAGCTTGTATTTTTATTACTGACACCAAGGATAATACAAAATGTTCAGTGCAAGATGCTTCCCTACTTTTGCCTACATCCAGAGAAACTAAAACGGCTTTGTATGACCGCGTGTTCAGTAAAATGCAGCAAGATAGTACTACTTTAATAGCGGAAACTGATAAACTAATCGTTAGATTTCCAGAGTAGCTCTATCAAAAATTACGTGAGGATAATAACTGCCACGTACTTGTCTTTAAAACATTAAAAGAAATCGGGAAGTTTTTGCAGGTACTGCGAATTAAAGATAAAACTGCATAAAATTTAGGTAAATGTCTCAGTACTAAATACTATGAAACGGCAGTTCAAGCTGTAAGTGAAATAGTAGGATATAACTCACTCACAGGCAAATTTGACACCATTTCTTGCACTGAAAATTGTTCACACATTAAATAGGTGTGCTGCAATTAAAGAAGGAATGGCAGCAGAAGAAAATAACATTGAAAACAAAAGAGAAGCAGGGAAATTTGCAAAATGCATGATGCATAACTGAACAGATGATATATCGAGAAACGCACTCAGAACTTTACAGCAATCAACATACTGTTAGAGAACGGTAGGATTATTCTACAGGGTGTCCCGTAAGTCTGGACCCATAGGGAAAAATAATAAAATTACAAAATAGTCCAAAAATTTATTACATAATCCGTTCAAAGTGTCCGCTGTTGTGTCGCACACATAGTTGAAGACGCAATCTCCACTGCGACAGCACTTTCTGAATCACAGTCGCAGAAATTTCTTGACACGCCTCCACAATGCGTGCTTTAAGGTGGAAAATGTTCTGAAGTTTGACCTCGTACACTTTGGCTTTCAAGTGGCTCCACAAATAAAACTCCAGCGGAGTAAGATCATAATAAAAAAATAATAAAAATAATAATAAAAATAATAAAAAAATATATTATAAATAAATTTTTGGACTATTTTGTAATTTTATTATTTTTCCCTATGGGTCCAGACTTACGGGACACCCTGTAGAATAATCCTACCGTTCTCTAACAGTAGATATTTTTAAGTTTCAAAAATACCTTCACTCAGAAATGTGCAAGTCCGAGTAAGAACATTTTCAACCCCACCCCACCCCCCAAAAAAAGAGTTGAAAAGCTCTGTGCAAACTAAATTTAACATCGGTAATATTTTGTAATAGGAAGAGAACCGGGAAAGCATAAAAAATTCTGCTGGATACTTACGTCAACAAGAAAATTGAAACTAGTAGCACTGATGTAGTAAACGCTGACTCAAATTGAAAAGGTCTGCAAATATTTGGCTCGGATCATCGTAAAATGTAAAACAGGCCAAAGAAAAGTACCAGTAGTTTTTACTCCATTTATTGTAAAGATCTTGGACCTTTTAGTTGAAACAACAAATGAAGTTGGAGTGAACGAGGAAAACATGTTCTTCTTTACTTACTCCTTTGAAGGTGCAATAATACATATCCGAGCGCATGACTGCCTCAGGGAATTTGTAAACAAATGTGAGGCAAAACACCCTCAAACTTTAACAGGAACAAATCTGCTAAAACACATTGCCACATTTTTACAGAGTTTAACTTTGAAAGAACATGAATTTGATCAATTGACTAATTACATGGGTTATAATACACAATACAATAGGTCATAATACACAAGAAATTTTATGATGCAATGGGTCATAATACACAAGAAATTTTATAATACAATAGGTCATAATACACAAGAAATTTTATAATAATGGGTCATAATACACAAGAAATTTTATAATACAATGGGTCATAATACACGAGAAGTTTTATAGATTACTAGAGGACATTTACCACCTTGCGAAAGTAGAAAACTGTTGGTAGCCCTAGATAAGGAAAATGTTCATGAATTAAAAGGAAAATCTCTGGAGGAGAGTTCATTAAATTTAGAAAACCCATTAACTAAAGAAACAGACAGTGATCCTGTTCAAAGGACGCCTGAATCCTCCAGTAACCCTGAACACCAAAACGTAAGCTCCACTTCAAGGGGGAGTTGGGAAAGACTAGTTTTAGAGACTGCAACCACAAGGATGGGAGAGGAAGTTATTAAAAAGAAGCGTAATTCAGGTAAGTCAAAAAATTCTCCACAGTCAAAGAGAAAAGGAGAATTAGTGAAACTGGAAGCAAATATTCTGGACAGAAACTTTATCTGAAGACGACTCTTTCCAATTCAAGAGAAGAAAAAGGGTATAATTTATAAGACATATCTGGACAGGAGAAAAGAAGAAGATCGTTGGAAAAGCTTTTATTTCTAAGTACAAATTGGGAAAACTTCCAGGAAAATCGGAAATAATGAACTTCCAACGAAGTAATCCCTCTATGGCAAACATTTCATGGCAGAAAATAAAGCTGCTCTGTCGTGAGTTTAACTTTTATTATTATTACTTTTATTAACAAAGGAAGTTATTACTTTTTTTAAGGAAAACCAAAATTTATTTTGTTTAAAACATTTATAGCGGCGCTTAACACGTTAGCCGGCCCATGAGCCTTCTGTGCCGGTGTATCACACGTGATACACTGGTAAGTCGTTTTAGCCACTCGAGTAAAGCAGGTATAATGTGTAAAAAAATGACATTGTATTAGTTGTTTGGCATGTAAAAAAGGACCTTTAAATCACACTTTATTTCACGATAAAAAAACTAAGTATACCCAAAACTAACTTATCAGGAAAGTTTACTTGCAAATGCTAATGAAGTTGTTGAAAGTGTTCTAAGCACAAAAAAAGTTTATTTGAGCACTGACTACACTGTGTGGCAATTAATTTTGCTTTCTTCCTTGCAGCAGTAGGTCCTCTGCTGCAGATATTTTTGAGGAAATAGCATTACTAGAATCTTCCTACTCTAACAACCTTTTGGGACTCGCAAGCTCAGGATCGATATCTGAACTGTCCATTTGAACACCTAAAATATGCTAAAAAATATAAGAAAGTCACAATACCCTCGAGAAATCTAATCTGTAAACTTACAGTCTGAGATCACGAACTAACTGAGATCGCAAAGACTGTGAGTTAAGAACTGTGGATAAACAACAGCAAATAATAACTGCCAAATACACGAGATCACTGGTGATACACCGGCGTGTAAATTATCGGTGAACACATGTTTTTATTTATTTAAATTTCTCACCATGTACTCGTAAAACCTCGACTAAAAAGAAAGAAAAGTCATTATATGTAAATCTAATATTCAAATAATGGCCTTGGCTTATGGTGAATAAGTAAGAAACTCCATTGTTTTACGGCTGGCAGCCAACGTGTTAAATAACAACAACAAAAAAAGCTGAGAGTTTTATTTTTAGCTTTTTATCAGTAAACGTTTGGGCCTCTTTCAGATGTTTTATTCTTTAAACCAACCAAAAAAGTTTTAGTGAGACTGGAGGCGTACTTTCAGAAAGACAGTGTCCGAAAGTGTGAAGTGAAGTAAAAATTTTCGGCGAATAACATGAAAGAATGTGTACGAGTTGTGTGCACAATTCGGAAAAGGACGAACCAGTGTGTAAGACAAGTCGAGTTGTAGTAGAAAAATGGCCGTCTCCATACGGCACGAGCTACAGTCAGATGCCTCAGAAGCTACTACATCCAGCATACATTCCCGATCTTCAGCCTCAGATTTTCGCCTTTATGGTTCTACGAAGAAAGTTCTGGTATTTCACGATGAAAGTGAAGTGCAGGAACCTCCCTAGGAATTGCTACGAAACATTCTTTGATGGGATTCAGAAGCTTAGAAGTAGGTGACAAAAGTGTATTGATGTAGTAAGTTATTGTTAGAAATAAAAATTTTTCATGGGTAACTTCCTCTACCAAAATACATGTCTTTCAAAAAGCCTTAATGCCTTTGAAATTGCAATGTAGACATAAGAACAGATTTTGCGTAATTCATCCCTATATTCTAAGGAAGATAAAAAGACAGAAATAATACTACAGTACTTGACCCTTGTAAGTCGCCATATACTGTAGGACGGACGGGAATGTAGCGCTTAAACACGTCCCAACTCAGAGATCCCACCTTAATCGCTGAGATCACAACGAAATTCTTCTGCATTTAAATCCATATTCTTTGAATTTACTCTTCAGTATATTGCACCAAACTACTGAGTTGGGATTCAAAAATAAATTTAAGTCTTTTAAAAAAAATATTGATTTTTATTTCATGACTTGAACATTATGGAAACACGAAGCTCGGATTGTATTGAGTAATTACTTTAATTTTTTATTTATTTACTTGCTGTTAATAATACTCTTAATCCATATGTTTCTAATTATCTATAATTAGTCTTCAATGTTCTAAATTATTTATAAATGTTATATTTACATATATTCAAATTTCTACTTAAAAGTTATACTATGTGACGAATGTATCTAACTTGGGATAATAATAAATTTTAACATTTTTGTACTCGTAACATACATGCCACAGAAATGAAACACACGCAGGTTCTTAGCAAAGCTGGGCACTTGCGGTTTTTTTTGCGGTACTGCGGTACTGCGGTACTACCGCACTACCAAACCGGTACCGCATAACGCAGTACCGCAAAAAATGCGGTAGCGGTACTGCTGTACTTTCAGCGATCCTTTGCGGTACTGCGTTATGCGGTACCGGTTTGGTAGTGCGGTAGTACCGCAGTACCGCAGTACCGCAAAAAAAAAACGCAAGTGCCCAGCTTTGGTTCTTAGTACACTAATGTTTGGGGTTGTTTAACGTCTTTTGTAACGGCAAGAGACATATGACAGTGGGATCTACGGCTTTACTTGGAATCAGAACCACGAATCGTTACATCATTTGGACGAAGAAGACAGTCATCCATCCAACTATTACCCAGACCCAACGTTGCTTAATCTTTCTGATCTAACGTGAAGCAGTATTGCTTTGGCCCACAGAAAGCTCATCTGGAGGATGATAATACCTCACACGTGAAGACCGCATTCAGTGATCATAACTCATATTGTGTAGTAGATCATTCAGAAGTAAAACACACCCTCTCACCTAATACCTTTTGAGTAAGAATGCTCATACAGAAGATACCTCTCGAGTAAAGTACACTCTCTCTCTCACATTATACCTCTCGAGTTAGCTATACTCGCCCAGCCCTGCCACACAAGTGAGATATATCAAGGTACCTCACTATGTAGTATGCATGCCATACCTGTGTGTGTGTGTGTCTGCATTTAAATCCATATTCTTTGAATTTACTCTTCAGTATATTGCACCAAACTACTGAGTTGGGATTCAAAAATAAATTTAAGTCTTTTAAAAAAAATATTGATTTTTATTTCATGACTTGAACATTATGGAAACACGAAGCTCGGATTGTATTGAGTAATTACTTTAATTTTTTATTTATTTACTTGCTGTTAATAATACTCTTAATCCATATGTTTCTAATTATCTATAATTAGTCTTCAATGTTCTAAATTATTTATAAATGTTATATTTAATGCGCTTCGCTATACATACATATTTTATATACTATTTGAATATACGCTCAGTAAATATTTTTTTAGAAAACATTAATTACAAAATACGGTGACTTAACGGTGACGAAATACGGTGACTGGAAGTGAAATGTGCAGCACAGATGAGACATCGTCCTCGCGTCGCTGCTGGGCCACGTTCCGCGCAGTCCAAAGCTGGGCACTTGCGGTTTTTTTTGCGGTACTGCGGTACTACCGCACTACCAAACCGGTACCGCATAACGCAGCACCGCAAAGGATCGCTGAAAGTACAGGCTGTACTTTCAGCGATCCTTTGCGGTACTGCGTTATGCGGTACCGGTTTGGTAGTGCGGTAGTACCGCAGTACCGCAAAAAAAACCGCAAGTGCCCAGCTTTGCCGCGCACATCTCTTACCACTGTACCATCAGGAAACCCAGAAAATTTTCTTTCAAGTGCTGCTTTTGAGGACATCTCGTTTTATCTTTTGCTTTTAAGAAAATACACTATTAACCATTTAGTAATTGGTGATGTGGTCCATGCTAGGCGAGGATGGTACCTCCTCTTTGCTGGATGTTATACTTTAGTCTCCGTATTAACATTAATCTAAGGTTATTGTAGTGTTTTCTCTCTCTCTCTCTCTCTCTCTCTCTCTCTCTCGTCTACGCTAGAATAATAATTACTGGAGGGTAACTGATGTTTCCTGAAAACAACATGGTAAAACGAGCTAAAAACGAAAATCTTGGCTCGGACTACAATTTTCAGCGATCAGGGTGTAACTCGGGGTCTCCTTAGTAGGGTATTCAGTCGGATTCCAATTCCACGTAAAGCTGTAGGTCCCCTACGTCATATGATCTCGCTGTGACGAAGGAGTATAAACAACCCAAACATTATTATTATTCTTATTATTATTATTATTAATATTAATATTATTATTGTAAAAAAAATTTGGCGGGTTCTTTTTATTTGTACAGTGAACATGTTTTCTGTTAATTTTAGCGAGTTTTTAATTTAACGTTATTACTAAAAGTAAAATATCTTAATTTTTCTCTTTTAAATAATTCCTAAGTAACTTGCAAAGTCACTGACAGAATTGCGTGTTCCATGCAGATAAGACAATAGTGTACGTGCAGAAATAAGGCGCATGGAATTATTTTGTCCGTGACTTTACATCTATTTTTATTTCTTGAATCTGTTCCTATTTATCACACACACACACACACACACCACACACACACACACACACCACACACACACAACGTGTATATATATATAATGGGCGTGACAATTACATCTGAGCATGAATGCCAGTAGTAATAAAGATACTATAAAAAAGTCGACCTTTTTCATTGCTTCGAATTCAGGCAGTTTTTGGAGACAACTTTATTGTTGGCAAAATTTATAATTAAGTATAAATGTTTAAGAGTTTATTACTCGCATTCTTTCGTATATTTAGACTTCATAGATTTTCTCTTCCATTAAAAATCTACTTACTAAAATTTATATTTATAACAGTTTATTTACCGACTGTTTCTACTCTTCCATGTGTATATACAGTATATATATATATATATATAATATACACACACATTTTAACTGCAAACAACACACAGTATAATTAATGTAAAGAACGACGCTTGTGTAGAAGAACGTTCCGCACAAGATGAGGAGGGAGAACGAACAAATTACTTCTGATTAATCGAGGCCCATGGTGTAGTGGATAGCATATCTGACCGGCAATCGGAAGATCCCGGGTTCGATTCCCGGGTGGTTACCTCATTTTTCATTTGTTCGTTCTCCCTCCTCATCTTGTGCGGAACGTTCTTCTACACAAGCGTCGTTCTTTACATATATATATATATATATGAATTTTACAATTAAACACGTTAAATAAATGAATGATGCAAACCCACAAGGGAAAGGAAAAATTGTTCCAAGATTTTTCGTGTATTCAACATTACACCTCGTCAGGTGTAGTTCTGTCGTCTCTTCCCTGACGAGGTGTAATGTTGAATACATGAAAGGCCTTGGAATCATTTTTCCTTTTCTTTGTGGGTTTGCATCATATATATATATATATATATAGAGAGAGAGAGAGAGAGAGAGAGAGAGAGAGAGAGCATGGCCCCCCCCCCCATGAAAATTAAAATAATGTCACTACATAATGCTACATTCTGGTGACTTTTCAGGGAAAGATGTGCGACAAAATCATCAGTTTAGTGAAACGTTTTTTCTCATGATTTCCATATTTTTTTCAGGAAAGTAAATTATGACACCTGACTTGGCACTTATATTTTGAAACACCATGATAAGATCCATTTTAATCACAATCAAACCCCACTGTTCCCTTCCCTTAATCACAACACATTATATGACCATAGAATATTTATTTTAAACCAGTTAAATCACATAAAAACTTATAAATATATTAGTCCTTCACTAAACCAAAACAAGTAATACGGAGGTATTTTAGTTTACTTTCTGTGCTTCAGTCAGAATTTGGTTGTTGTTGAAGCGTATTTTATTTAGATAACAAATGGGATGGTTATTTGATTTTTAGTTAACAAGGGGATCCCATTTCCCCCCCATTCCCCCTCCATTCGAGACCTGTGTATATATATATATATATATACTAAATGGTCTGCACTAAATGGTGTGCATGGGTGTGCTTCTAAGTGAAAAACTTTTTTTCTTGGGTTTATATTCAAGTTGTAAGGAAAAAATATTACAAAATTAATGAAATACATTAAAATAAACGTGTCTACACGACAAAATAAAACAGATTCCATTATACTGCGTACTTAAGTAACAAAAATACATGACATAAAGTACAGCGACAGTAAAATATACACAACACTACATTCAAAAAGAAAAAAATGAAATACTGTTCTGTATATATAGAATTGCATATGGTTTAATGTATGGTTTATCGAAAATGCGGTTTATGGAGAATTTAATATATATGTATGTAATGCGGACCAATGGAACCAGTCCGTAGATAAACATTTTAAGTCATGCGCAGTTTTCAGTAATAAACACTTTTACTGCCATCAGTGATTATTATTAGTCATCAGTGATAAAATGATAATTTATTAGTTATCAGTAATAAAATGATAATTTATTAGTCATCAGTAATAAAATGATAATTTATTAGTCATCAGTGATACAATGATAATTTTGCAACCAACTTCTTCTCTAGATATATCAACCAATCAACTTTATATAACTCAATACGCATTACAACAATTTCTTTGTATGCAAAGCTATACGTTTCAATTCTCAACGTAAACCATCCTCCTCTGAATTAGATCAGAGAGGTTAAGCGACGTTGGGTCTGGGTTCACGTTGAATGGGTGAACCTTCTCCGGGTTCATATGATGTAACAACCTGTAGAGTGTAGATGGTTCGGATCTCACGTATAAAGATGTAGGTCCCTTTCGTCTCGTGACATTTGCTGTCGCGAAAGAGGTTAAACGTTAAACAGCCCCAAACATTATACTATTATTGTTCTCCCTTGGATAGACTGAACATTGAAATTGTAGAAGAGAGAGAGAGAGAGAGAGAGAGAGAGAGAGAGAGAGAGAGAGAGAGAGAGAGGAAAATGCTCCCACGATTAGTGCCATGAATCATAAAATCAGTCAGAGAAAATAGTAAATAAATATTAAAAATAAATGAAGCGTATACAATAAAAATTCTCAGAGGAATTTTAATTAAAAAAAACCTCTCCCTCACTGATCTAATTTGTAATAAATAAGAGTGAGTTTGAAGTAATTGAATGAGGACAATTTCGTTATATCAGATATAAGAAAGTTGGGGGTAGACTACAGTATAAAAAAACCTTTTACAATTTTTGACTAAAAGTAATGTTCCCAGTTTCGCTTGCATTAATGGTCCTTTGATACAGATTTCACCTAATTACTCTCCTCTCAGCATCTGTTAAAGACAAATAAAACCTTAAATTACCAAATCAGACAGGTATTTTTTTTTAAATGATCACATTAATAAAGAATATCATCAATCAATGATGAAAATTTGTACTTTTCCGTTATTCCCCCGCAATTTTAATAAGCCCCCAATGTCACTCGCCCTTGACCAGAGGCGGATTAAGACACCTGGCAATGGAGAATATGGGGGCCCTTTTCTATAGCTTTTTATTAACAATACATGTACAGTACATAGTACATTTACACGAATTATATGTACTGTGCTCAGGCTAATTGAGAAACAAACTTAAAAGAACCTTAACACAGTTTATTTTGCCGTTTGCCAAAACCAAACAGTATTAAACAAACTTTACTTTAGGGCCTATAAAACATAAAATAAAACGGGGAATTTGTCAGTTTGTGTACTCTATCATATTTAATCCAAAAAGTTTGCGAAATCTCGAATTATATCATCGAAACTCAGTTGATTGGGGGGCCTCTCAAGCATGGGAGCCTGAGGCTTCAGCCTAGAGATGGAACCCGGTTTTTAACCGGTGATCAAAATTTTTAATTATCACCGAAACCGACGATAAGAACCGGTTTTTACCTTTTTGCGCAAGTCTCCAATCACTTTGGTCCATTTTCTATGAAACAAACTTTTCCAAACGTTTAAAAACATAGTAATTACGTTTTGCATCGTTTCGTATCGTTTTTTGTTTGTTTATAAGTGTAAATAATTGATGTTTCAGTCTTGAATGTTATGTGGATGATTGCACATTGATCAGTTAAGATTCTAAGATTTAATACTCCAACATGTCAAAGAAATCAAATGCTTGGTATCATTTCACTCGTAAGAATAAAGACGAAGCAGAGTGTATGACTTGTCACAAAGTTTTAAAGTGTTGTGGAGGTTCTACTCCAAGTTTATCATCCCACATGAAAAATATTCATGGCATAAACATCGACCAAATTAATCAGCCATTGAAGAAACAAAGAACAGTGGAAGAGTTTGTGCAAAAATAGTCCATAGAAGAGGAAATTTCGAAACTTGCGTGTGTAGATGGACTGAGTTTCCAATCAATTGCTAAAAGTGAATTCATTCAAGAAAGCCTAAGAAAGATAAAATACGACAAGCCTCATCCAACTTCCCATAATGGTGTCAGAAAAATGGTGCTTAGTTTTCATGAGAAAAAGAAACATGAATTGGTCAACTACTTCAAGAATCAGGTGAGACAAGGAATCCGCTATTCATTAACTATGGATGAGTATACATCTTTGCAAAACCAAAGATATATTAATATTAATGATCATGATGAAAATCAACATTGGTCTCTTGGTCTCATGAAAATAAATGGTTCTCTCGATAGCACCAAAACTATTGCAGTCGTTAGGAAAAGATTGGAAGACTTTGGCTTGGACCTAGACAAGCATATCGTGGGTTGCACCACCGACGGTGCCTTAGTAATGGTCAAATTTGGAAAAGAAATAGTACCTGATCACCAGCAATGCATTGCACATGCTATACATCTCTCTGTTTCGGATATCTTGTATTCAAAAACTGCTGAAAATTCAGTTGAAGGAGAAAGTGACCCCACCCCTGAAGATGAAGCCATCGAAGAAGACGAACACTCTGCACATGAGTTAAGCGAAGATGAGTGTGAAATTTTATGCACTGATACAATTTTTGAGTCTGACATAGATGACGTAATTGTTCTTCCAAAACTTCGAGAAGATTACTTAAAAGTAATAAATAAGGTGAGAAAAGTCTGCCGCATATTTCGAAAGTCTCCTTTGAAAAATGAGAGATTGCAGGATTTTGTCAAAGATGAATTTAATGGAAAGGAAATGAAGCTTATCCTTGACTGTAGAACGAGGTGGAACAGTCTTTTAGCCATGATAGAAAGATTTTTGAAACTAAAAAATTGCATTCCAAAGGCCCTCAGAGTGATACGTTCAACAGAGACAATTTCAGATGAAGAATGGAATGCTCTAAAGAGCCTCTTTGACACGCTTCGTCCACTGGAAATTGTTTTGAAGGGACTCTGTTCCGAAGATGCAAATTTGCTCAATGCTGAATCTTCCATGAAGTTCATTTTGGATAAATTTGAAAGCAAAAACAATCCTTTAGCTTTTGAGCTACGTCAGTGTCTCATTGATCGCTACTCATCGAGAAGACAAAAAGAAGCTATCGCCTTGCTGAGTTTTCTCCACAATCCCGAGGTCTTGAAAAATGAATCATCAGCGCCGTTCCTCTTTCCTTCAAGACAAGCACTTAAGAAGTATGCGGATCATACATTTAAGAGGCTTTTTCCAGAAGCTTGCCAGATTTCAGAAACAGACGACCAAGTCTAATCAATTGCTTCGAAACTCGAACATTCACAATGCAGCTCAGGTCGTGAAGTAAATGATGACGATCAACTTATGAACGAGTACATGCGTGAGATAAACAAACTGAAAATGAAACCCAAGAAAGATTCTTCTGAGACCTTTGACGTAAACAATGAATTCAAATATTTTGAAGCTACTTTGAATAGAAGCGAAAATTTGGATCGAATGTACGAGGCGTTGCTTACAATAAAAGCCACCAGCGTAGAGTCCGAGAGAGTGTTTTCAGCTGCTGGTTTATTCGTCACAAAGATTCGATCAAGAATGTCAGATCAGACACTTAATGCTCTTCGTTTTCTCAAGTGTTATTTCAAAAATCAAGTTCGATAATAAACTTTTTAATTCAAATGTTATACAATTTTGATTGAATCAATTAAAACCTTATTTCTGTTTAATATTTTGATCATTTACCGGATCTACCTCCCTAAAAAGCATACAGAATCCCATCGGTGAAAACCGGTAAAAACCGGCTTTAAGAATATAGCGACGATGAAAACCAGTTTTGTTTTACACTTTTCGGTTATTTTCCATCCCTACTTCAGTGAAGTTCAGCCTCAATAGCCTCAGTGATAATCTGCCACTGCCTTTAACGATTGGTTAGGTTTAGTCGTGATATTTTCGTTGTTTTGCATATATATGCAGTATGTATATATATATATATATATATATATATATATATATATATATATATTGACGATTGGTTAGGTTAAGTTGTAATATTCTCGTTAGTTTTAACGAAAATATCACGAATAAACCTAACCAATCGTCAAGGGCGATTGACTATCTAAATATATATAAATAAGCATTTTATTAATATACAGTAGTAAATGTCCATAATAAATTTCGAAAAATATATGAATAAGCATTGTATTCATATAGGAAAACTTACCATTTGCAGGGATATAGCGGAAAAGTACCAAAAATTCTAACGTCAAACTTCCAAATGATCACCTCCATAATTTTCCACCGAATTTCATAGAAATATAATAGATAGTCCATAATAATAATAATAATAATAATAATAATAATAATGATAATAATAATTTAAACTCCCCTCAAAGGTAATATTTAATTAAAACATGAGAAAAAAATCAAGAAACAAAAACAAGACTTAAAAATCTTCAAGTCGAAGCATTGAGAAACCACATCGCTCCTATAGTAACTTTGAAAACCAACGCTCGACGCATGTGGAGGCATTTACAAGTTGGTAAAATGTTAATGAAGCTGATCTATGAAAATACAGGGATCACCTGAAGATCAGGGCCTCCGTGTATTTTTGTTTTTTGCTTTACAATACCAAATATAATAATAAATTAAATTGAATGCCCGGTTAGGTCAACTGTACGCCCTTGACGATTGGTTAGGTTAAGTCGTGATATTTTCGTTAGTTTTAACGAAGATATCATTTGGTAATTGAAGCTGGGGGCCCTTATCTTCAGGTGATCCAAATACAGCAGTCGCGACTAAGAAAAATTTGGAGACCAAATTTTTTCATAAATATTCTTTTCCTTTAAAGCTAAAAATTACATTCGTCATGAACTGGACCTTGTTTCGTAATTGAAACGTATAGGGTGGCCACAAAGTCCCGTTACCCCTTGCCCATATCATTGTTATACGATTCATTTCTCTAGGGGGTAACGGGACTTTGTGGCCACCCTATAGTTTAAAATATGTAAAAACAAAGTAACTTATTTTAGAAACAGTTTAATATCCTCAGTGATGAAAACTCTTAAGAATCACGTGCCATAGAATCTTTTACATTTCAGTGTTTCAACGTAACAAGTATGACATTTGAAGTTCATTTTTTTATACAGGGTGGCCCATAAGTCCCAATCGGTTATAACTTATAATTAAAGCGAAAATACAAAAAAAAAAAATTAAAGTAAAAAGTTTATAATAAATTTAGAAATAATTATTGATTATTGAAAGTGGAAAATATCATCATCTCGACAAATATTCTTTCCTTAGTAATCGATTACGTCAGTGTGAGCTCCGCTAGATGGATTTTCGTTTTAATTATAACCGTTTGGGACTTATGGGCCACGCTGTACATATATCGCTTTGAGAAGTCCCATAATTCTTCAAAAAGAACTAGGATCACTTGAAGATCAGGGCCCCAGCCTTCTTTAGTTAGCTTTATAAGGCTAACTAACGAAAATATCACGACTTAACCGAACCAATCGTCAAGGGCGTACAGTTGATCTTACGATTGGTTAGGTTAAGTCGTGATATTTTCGTTAGTTAGCCTTATAAGGCTAACTAAAGAAGGCTGGGGGGCCCTGATCTTCAGGTGATTCAAGAAATATATATATGTTACAAAGAATCTGTGTAACTGGGGATTTTATGAAATCCCTAAAATGTTCAGGGATTTCATGGGTACTTGTGGGTTATCTCCCCCCCCACCAATTTTGAGAGAATATTTTCGTTAAAACTAACGAAAATATCACGACTTAACCTAACCAATTATCAAGGGCGTACACTTGATTTATTAGTAAATCTAATATACTATTTCAGAAATGAAGCCATATATATATATATATATGTAACAGTTTTTTTGCGCACACCTACAGGTCGCTACAATTGGTGTAGAACAATGCGGTTTTCACCATTCGATGCGTCTTTTTATTGTGCAGTGGCCATGCTAAAAAAAAATTCCCTAACATAATTCCTTCCACCCTTTTAGGGGTACAGTTCTTCCCATGCCTGTACACGCATTTTTTTTAATTTTTCATTTTTAATCATAATTTTGGCACAAAATAAGTCAATATTTACTAAACATTTAATATCATTCGATTCACAAAAGATTTATTTATCGATTCAATTTAAAAAAAGTATATATTTTTAAAATTCATAAAGAGCTTCTTGCAAAAAACTAAAAACAAACATGCATTTTTAAAATTCAATGATTTTTATACAAAATATTTTGATATTTTTATAATTTTAAAATTTTTTGATTCACAAAAGATTTCTTTATCGATTCAATACAAAAAATTACATAATTAAAACGGGCAATTTAAATAAACACGAGTTTAAAGTCAAACGAGCCACACTCGAAATTATTTACTGTGACTTTTGTGCGTTTTATTACTGTGGCTTTTGTACAAATAATTTTACGTATACACAAACAATTTGATAGGATATTGATTTATCATTCTATTTTTAGTTGTCATAGAAATACGTTAATTAAGTTATCTGATTAGATGCGCTTTTATAGTTGAAGATCATTTTTAGAAAATTATTTATTTTCCCCACTTTAAAATATTACAAAATTTCTATTAGGTATCCTAATATCATTATGCCTGTCGCTGTAAGTAAGAAAATAGCAATTATTTTCCATTTTATGAAAATTTCGGACCCCCTAGGCCTACAAAACCAATTTTCCCCTTTTCTTTATCAAAAATTGTTGATTTTCGGAAGTCTTTTGGTTATAAATTTGTACCAGTCTATTGTTTATCTATAATAATAATAATAATAATAAAAAGACGTGTGTGTGTGTGTGTGTGTGTGTGTGTGTGTGTGTGTGTGTGTTCCAGCCATCAGCCATAACTCCAAAATGGAAGCAGTTACAAACATGAAACTTCACACACATATTGATTAGGTCCCGAGGTTGTGCACGTGGGTGTTAATAAATTAAATAATTAATTTTAAAACATTAAATGACGTCATCAAGATCATTACGAAACCTATGGTAAAATTATTGAATACCCGGTTAGGTTCATTGAATGCCAGGTTAGGTCATCTGTACGCCCTTGACGATTGGTTAGGTTAAGTCGTGATATTTCGTTGGCTTTAACGAAAATATCATGACTTAACCTAACCAATCGTCAAGGGTGTACAGTTAACCTAAACGGGCATTCAATTAACGTACCCGGGCAGTCAATTAATCTAATCGGGCATTCAGTTGACCTAACCGGCCATTTAATTAGCCTAATCGGGCATTCAGTTGACCTAACTGGGCATTCAATTAACCTAACCGGGCATTCAGTTTACCTAACCGGGCATATTTATATATAATATATAATATATATATATATATATATATATATAGCGTTTAACATCCACCCCGGCAACGTCGGGTCGCTCCGCTAGTAGTAAATACTATTCCAGAAACAAAAATGTTATAATTAATAATAGATCAACTGTACGCCCTTGATAATTGGTTAGGTTAAGTCGTGATATTTTCGTTAAAACTAACGAAAATATTCTGTCAAAATTGGTGGGGGGGGGGGGAGATAACCTACAAGTACCATTTCATGTAAAGTTATATTTTTATTAAACCTACGGGAAAGTTATTGAATGCCCGGTTAGGTCAACTGCACGCCCTTGACCATTGGTGAGATAACGTCGTGATATTTTCGTTAAAACTAACGAAAATATCACGACTTAGCTTTATATAAAATCCCTGACATTTCAGGGATTTCATGAAATCCCTAGTTACACAGATTCCATGTAACATATATATATATATATATAACGTAAAGAACGACGCTTTGTATAGGAGAATTACCCGCGCAAGATGAGAGCGAAAGAACGAAACAAATGAAAAAAATGAGGTAACCACCCGGGAATCGAACCCGGGATCTTCCGATTGCCGGTCAGATATGATAACCATTACACCACGGGCCTCACTCAAACAAATGTCGTAATTCCTCTACATACGCGCAGAAACCAATGCCCCAAAGGGACACCTCCCGCATGCCGAACATTATATACATTATAACTGCAAACACGCAGTATAATTAACATAAAGAACGACGCTTTGTATAGGAGAATTATCCGTGCAAGATGAGAGCGAAAGACGAAACAAATGAAAAAATGAGGTAACCACCCGGGAATCGAACCCGGGATCTTCCGATTGCCGGTCAGCTATGATAACCATTACACCACGGGCCTCACTCAAACAAATGTCGTAATTCCTCTCATCTTGCGCGGATAATTCTCCTATAGAAAGCGTCGTTCTTCACGTTAATTATACTGCGTGTTTGCAGTTATAATGTATATAATGTTACGGCATGCGGGAGGTGCCCCTTTGGGGCATTGGTTTCTGCGCGTATGTAGAGGAATTACGACATTTGTTTGAGTGAGGCCCGTGGTGTAATGGTTATCATATCTGACCGGCAATCGGAAGATCCCGGGTTCGATTCCCGGGTGGTTACCTCATTTTTTCATTTGTTTCGTTCTTTCGCTCTCATCTTGCGCGGATAATTCTCCTATACAAAGCGTCGTTCTTTACGTTAATTATACTGCGTGTTTGCAGTTATAATGTATATAATGTTACGGCATGCGGAAGGTGCCCCTTTGGGGCATTGGTTTCTGCGCGTATATAGAGGAATTACGACATTTGTTTGAGTGAGGCCCGTGGTGTAATGGTTATCATATCTGACCAGCAATCGGAAGATCCCGGGTTCGATTCCCGGGTGGTTACCTCATTTTATCATTTGTTTCGTTCTTTCGCTCTCATCTTGCGCGGGTAATTCTCCTATACAAAGCGTCGTTCTTTACGTTAATTATACTGCGTGTTTTCAGTTATAATGTATATAATGTTACGGCATGCGGGAGGTGCCCCTTTGGGGCATTGGTTTCTGCGCGTATGTAGAGGAATTACGACATTTGTTTGAGTGAGGCCCGTGGTGTAATGGTTATCATATCTGACCGGCAATCGGAAGATCCCGGGTTCGATTCCCGGGTGGTTACCTCATTTTTTCATTTGTTTCGTTCTTTCGCTCTCATCTTGCGCGGATAATTCTCCTGTACAAAGCGTCGTTCTTTACGTTAATTATACTGCGTGTTTGCAGTTATAATATATATATAGAGTGGTGCAAAAGTCAGGAGTCGAAGGGTCATCATTTCATAAATTCTAAATTTGTTAATTAAAAAGTATTGTTTTATTTAAAAATTTATCAAAAAGTATTGTGTTATTTAAAGATTTATTAAAAAAGTACTATTTTATTTAAAAATTAATTTAAAAAGTATTATTTTATTTAAAAATTTAAAAATAGTGGCGGCTATAGAACGAAAGCTATCCATTCTCTGTGGCTCCTTTGACTTTTGACTTTTGCACCACCCTTGTGCAAAAAGCTTGACCTTCGTGAAATAAGGAATCATCGCACGGAACATTTGAAAGGTTGAAAGGTGTATATATATATATATATATATAATATATATATTTATATGTATAAGGGTATGTGTGTGTGTGTGTGTATGTATATATATATATATAGGCGTGTAGATGTTCCGTGCATTGTCACTTTTCACACAGAGGTCACGCTGGTGGCCCCGCCCCCTCTAGACCTGACTTGATGTAGGATAAAATTGCTGTCCTGAGCTCTCCAGCCAGGCACACCCAGTTCGTCCAGAACCGTCCTGAGCCAGGCGTCTAATCTTCTTTTGCATCTGCAAAATTTATCCCCAGTAGGATTCGAAACCTGGGCCCTCTAATTCTGAAACCCAGGCACTGACCATTAAGTTGCCACAGGATAGAAGTTGAAAACAACCTTTCTACATTTCATCGAGTGTTCCCCTGTGAGTCCCCAGCATTACACAAGAGGTTTGGATGAAGTGCTACCATTACCTCGAATGCAGGGAGTTAAGTTCGGAAAACCCCCCTGGACGCGAAAGCGTTGTGTGTGCCATCTGGTGGTAAAACATGCACTAGGTTGTATTAACTTTTACCTTGTCGTAGCGTGATGTTAATGTTCTCACCTTTCACTTATGTGGTGCTTTGTTCGAATCTCAGGGGGGGCATTTTGCATTATGCAAATTCGCGCGTGCTCATGCAAAATATTCCATATTGGGGTGGTCCAAATTTAGGTGAAAATTTGAAAGTTGTCTGAGCCTAGCGAGCACATGGTGCCCTCGTTGCACTTCATGTATAATAGCTTTGTTTAAAATTTGAAGGAAATTAATTGGATGATGTTTAGGGGTCCCGCAAAACGTTTAGTTATTTTAGTCTCATAAAATTCTAGTGAAACAGCCAATTTCCTTTAATTCTTTGAAAATTATTAGTTGTAGCCTATATCTTTCTATAGTTAAGCTTATGAGACCTAATTTTTGTTTTTTGGTGTCCACAGGTAGTGTTTTTGATTGGATAATGGATATGGTGACACAAAGTGGGCCAGCCTTTTGGCTTGTTGGCCACCCAGACCCAGATATCACCGGTGCTCGATTGCCTTCCAGAGGCCAAGTGCTTAGGAAATATTACTTCCATCACTCTGTCATGAAGCAAACGAAAGCAGATGCTGCAAAAGCATCTATTCAAGCAGTGCTAAAGATATGGGAAAAGGCTAAAAATTCCAACATCAACCCTGGCTTACAGCAAAGCCAAACTTTTGAAAATGATTGATGAGTACGACAAGCTCAAGAAAAACCGCAATCGAGACTCCGAGACCTGTCGTACTCAAGAGGCAATGTTCCGGGACCAGCTCGAGGATCTCTTTGATGTGGCTCACAAGGATGCGATGATTATCATGTCAAATGAAGAGGATAAGGCCTTCCCGGTGAGTCAAATGGAAGATCGAACATCATCCTCTATGACCGGGATCGATGTTATTCATACCAAAGTCAGCGCGGAAAAGAGGAAACGAGAGGGGGTGATTAAGCAACAGAAGGAGAGAAGTGAAAATGAGAAGAAGGCGTTATTTGAAGTCTCTGATTCCTCGCAGATGGCACTGCCTTCTTCCTCAGAAACAGATACAGAACAGAATGACGCCGAGTTTATGCTCAAAGATGGCAGGTCACTGCAACGAAGGAAGGAGAATCGACGTGTTCTGCTCAGCCCAAAAGTGACTGCAGCCATGGATCGGTTCAACATCTCCGACAGGGCCGCCATGGGCCTTTCGGGAGCCCTGGCAAAGGCATCGGGGCAGAACCTGAAGATGACCCTCTCACGAAATTTAATTCGACGACACAGGATGGCCAATAGGGAAGCATTCGCAAAGACAAATAAGAACCTAAACCTCCCTCCCAAACCCCACTCCTCCTCCACTGGGATTCGAAGCTTCTTCCTCATGTGTCCAAGTCCGAGAAGGTTGACAGGATTGCCATCCTGGTCACAGGAGCAACCAAGAGATCCTTCTCGGGGTCCCCAAGATTGGCAGCAGCACAGGTGTGAACCAGTCGAACGCTTGCATCACTGCTCTTCAGGAGTGGAACCTCATGGATCATGTGCGAGGCTTGGTGTTCGACACCACCGCCTCAAACACTGGTCTGTCCGAGGGAGTTTGCACGAAGATACAGGCCGCCATCAACCGGAAGATTATTTGGATTGCTTGCCGTCACCATATCCTGGAAGTTGTTCTCTCTGATGTCTTCAAGGAGTACGGACCATCCAGCGGCCCCAATATCCCCTTCTTCATGCGGTTCCAAGAGCAGTGGAGATTCATTGATGAACCCGCTGGAAGCCAGCAACGCACGATGAGAAGATCGTGGAAGAATTCTCTGGTCCCCTGGCAGGATTCAAAGAAAGGGCGCTGAAGGACCTGAAGGTGGCAATCGAGTCAAAGGCTCACCTCAGGGACGATTACAAGGAGCTCCTTGTCCTGTCATACACCTTCCTGGGGGAAGTTCCAAAGGGAGGTATGAAGATTAGGGCACCTGGGGCCTTCCACCAAGCCAGATGGATGGCAAAGCCATTTATGCTCTTAAGATCTTCCTCTTCAGAGAGCAGTTCACCCTCACTGCTCACGAAATGTGTGCGGTGCGGAATCTCAGCCTCTTCATTTCTCTCTTCTACACCAGGTACTGGCATCAAGCAACGATCGCATCATTTGACCCCAAAAATGACTTGGATTTCATGAAGGATCTTGAGAGCGGAATTCCGAATCGTCAGCTGGCGAACACTGCCCTCACAGCCTTCAAACGCCACCTGCGGTATGTGTCCGAGGAATTGATCGGTCTTGCATTCTTTGATGACCGGATTGGAGAAGAGGAGAAAGTTGCAATGGTGGAAAATCTCAAGAAGAGAGAGCGGAAGGGACTGAAGAGAATTGATGGCAAGAGATTCTCTCCTCAAACACCGCTTCCTGACTTCGTGACTGCCAAGACCAAGAACATATTTGACCTCATTCTCCCGAATGGTCGTCAGGAGTCGGAGTCCTTCCTCGCCAAGCCACCTTCTTCTTGGTACAAAAATGAAACCTACCAACAATTCATGGCCTCCGTCGCTTCACTGAAGGTTGTGAACGACAGCGCCGAAAGGGGTATTGCTCTGATCACACAATTCAACTCATCCATCACCAAGGATGAGACCCAGAAGCAGTACCTCCTGAGAGTTGTAGCTCAGCACAGGAAGGATATGCCCTCTATGTCAAAAGTTGTTTCCTGAAATAAACTTAGAATCTACAATGATGCCTTTCCTTTTCCATGAACTTATTTGAGATAATTGTGTCAATTTTTTTGTGATGACCTGGAAGTTGAAGTTTTGCGGGACCCATGAACATTGAGATAGGAACCTGAAATTTTGCCTGAAGACATGTTTGGGGTAAAATTAGGGCGACATGTGACTAAATTAAAATTCCAAATTTTAATTTTTTGGACCACCGTAATATATATATATATATATATATATATATATATATATATATATATATATATATATATATATATATAGGGTGTTTGAAAACTCTGTACAAATTGTAATGGGGGATAGGCAACACCAAGACAAACCCTTTTCGTCTATAAGTGTATGTCCGCTGACGTCACCATTCGGCGCGAGAGGGCGCCGCTGCAATTGGCTAAAAGGTGAAGTGGGCTAGACTCGCGCTTGCCGCGGGCATTCTTAAATCGGACGTAGTACGCGTAACATGGAGCGCTTCACGACTGTGAGATGGCTGACATGCATATGGTGTATGGGGCTGCCAATGGAAACGGAAGAGCTGCTGTGAGGTTGTACCGACAGCGCTTCCCAAACAGACGTGTGCCAAACCACCAAACGTTTGCGCATTTGCATCGGCGACTGCGAGAAACTGGAACATTCCATGCAAACATGCATGACACTGGTCGGGAGAGAAATGCGCACTCCTGACATGGAAGAAGAAATCCTACGGCGATTTGAGGACAATCCAAGCGCAAGCACGCGAGGTGTTGCACGTATCCTCGGTGTGAACCACGACCTGGTCTGGAGTGTTGCACGAGCAGCAGTTACATCCGTTTCATCGTCAGAGAGTCCAGGCATTACAACCTCGGGATTACCCTCTTCGTGTGGAATTCGCACGCTGGTTTCTGCAGCAGACAGCGGTGCAGCCTAATTTTCCGGCTTATGTGCTGTTCTCAGATGAGGCCTGTTTCACACGTGAGGGTGTGTTTAACATGCACAATTCTCACGTGTGGGCGCACGCAAATCCACATGCTACACGGGTGCATGCTCATCAAGAACGGTTCGCCGTCAATGTTTGGGCGGGTATCGTCCATGGCAAGTTGATTGGGCCGTACCTGCTGCCTGCCCGACTCGACGGGCGGGTTTATCGGATATTTCTTGAAGAAACGTTGCCGGAACTGCTGGAAGATGTTCCCGTGGCTATTCGTAGACGAATGTGGTTTCAACACGACGGCCCCAGCACACTCCAGCAACGATGTGCGGGATTATCTGAACGCCACTTTTGGGGACCGATGGATAGGCCGGGGTGGGCCCGTAGCCTGGCCACCGAGATCGCCCGATTTAACATGCCTCGATTTCTTCCTGTGGGGACACATGAAGAACCTCGTGTACGAGACTCCCATTTACTCAGAAGAAGACCTCGTAGCAAGAATCGCTGTCGCCGCTGGAACTGTTCCCGAAATGCCGGGAATCTTTCGACGTGTACGTCGGTCAATGCTTCGACGCTGTCGGGCATGCATTGATGCTACCGGTCGCAACTTTCAGCACCTTCTTTAAATAAACATGCCTTCTTTAAATAAACATGTTACGTACTACGTCCGATTTAAGAATGCCCGCGGCAAGCGCGAGTCTAGCCCACTTCACCTTTTAGCCAATTGCAGCGGCGCCCTCTCGCGCCGAATGGTGACGTCAGCGGACATACACTTATAGACGAAAAAGGTTTGTCTTGGTGTTGCCTATCACCCATTACAATTTGTACAGAAAGTTTTCAAACACCCTGTATATATATATATATATATATATATATATATATATATATATCAGTGGCGACGGAGGGGGTCAGGCAGGTCAAGCTCAGCCTGACCTGTTATTTCTCCTGCTAGGGACTTAAAAAACTAACAATACACAATCCCATCTCTTGTCAAGTTGTCAGGCTAAAAATTTTCATCCATCCATCCAGGGGCGCCCACAGGCGGACGCACAGACGCACGTGCGTCCGCCATATTTTAATTTCTAAAAAGATGGAGACCAAATTTTAATTTCTTAGAAAACCTGTGGAATAGCAGCACAGATGGCCTAGTTATTTTACTTGTTTATTGCGCTGCGTCCCCCAGAATCTCAACCTAAAACAAAATCGTGCGTTCAATTTTTTAAAGGCTGCGGGCGCCTCTGCATCCATCTATTATTTAAACCCCGTTTCCCCAGTGAAGGTGAGGAGAGAGTCGCGGGAAGAGAGGGAAGTATGTGCCTAAAAATTTCGAGTCAGATATCTTTACTTTATAAAACATGTTAGAATGACCATGTTAGGATTTATAAATAAGGTTATATAGCTATTTGCATATACACTGTGACTGTACATAAAGTTAATTATTACTGTATTATTATGCATCTCAAATAACAAAGCCTTACCTCGCATAAAAATGCACAATTCCACCTCTTGTCTGGCCAACAATTTTAAGCCTGATGTCTCTCTTTGAAATATGTTACAGTATGATGTAAATCTTATGATTTGTTTATAATGTTATAAAGTCATTTGGGTTCACCTGAAGATCAGGGCCCCCAGCCTTCTTTAGTTGGCTTTATAAGGCTAACTAACGAAAATATTACGACCTAACCTAACCAATCGTTAAGGGCGTACAGTTGACCTAACGATTGGTTAGGTTAGGTCGTGATATTTTTGTAAGTTAGCCTGAAAAAGCTAACTAAAGAAGGCTGGGGGCCCTGATCTTCAGGTGATCCGTCATTTGGATTTTCACTAACGTAAAGCTAATTAGTATTTTAATTAATTTATTACTTTGTATCCACCGAATAACCAAGTTTTTAATGTTCGAAGTCAGGCAAATTCCCATCTGCCTGACGACTTGCTGCTGTGCCAAATATATATTATTATCTTGAATTACTAAACATTTAAAAGCAATATTTGCATATCATACTGGCAGTTGGGTATTTCTGTATATTCTACTTTTGCATAGTACAGTAAATTTTAGGAAATTTAATACACAACATATGGAAAGTGTTCATTTTATATAAAATCTGTCATATCGCGTCGAAACATCAACGCGTTGCATGCGAGGCGGTACGACATTTTGAATGATGAAAATCTCGTGGGATGAAGATAGTTTAAACCAAGCTGGAAACCTTTATGCAAAACTAGATGACTTTTTATTTGTTTTATATTTGCTGCTTTGAAGAATTACTTAGCAATACTGAAAAACTATTTGATGTTTTACAGCGCTGGATAGTGGACATGGAATTTACAAAAAAGAAAATTAATGATTTTATTATTTTTCTGGAAGGAAAAATCATTGACAAAAGTTATAATGAAATTCTTAAAAAGACACGTGACATTAGGGTGTGCCGAATTTTTCAACTTTCAAATTCCAAATATGAGGGGTGCTAAAAAGTTGCAGCATGACTTAGGAATTCTAAAGATATTTTTGTTAATTTAATATAATTTAGTTTTGCTTGGTAAGAAGCTACATAAAAATAGTGACTTTTTTTACTTTTTTGTGGAATTATATAATTATTATATTAATAATTATATATGCTGTGTATATAATGCACTGCTGTTTTTGCTTATTTCACAGGTTGAAACATATTCATCAGTGTGCTGAAGATTACTTGTCCGTCAGTGCTACCATCCTAACCAGTGGGAATTGACCTACAATGGCTTCTAAAAGGAGGACAAGACTGGGGACATTCACACATATGAGCAACCTAATTCGAACTGGTAGAGAGTTGTTGCCCTCTGAACTCCCAACTCTGCGAGACGTTCTGAAATATGGGCTACTGCTAAGAGAACAAAGTGGTGAGGATGTGAGAAACTACCCAGCAGCCAGTCTTGCAAAGGACATTTACCCTAAAGTGCTTGAAAAGTGGGAACGAGCAAACAGTTCTTTTGTAGCCCCCGTTGTAAATTCACGAGTCACAATCTTAAACAAGATCCAAGAGAGCTGGGAGCAGGCCAAAAACATATCTCTTGGGAGAGGAAAGCTACATGTCAAAGAGGCTTTCATTGCAAAACTTGACAAGCTTTTTGACATCCTCAGTTGCAAGTGTAAAATTGTTCTCTGCTCTGAATTTGGCTGCCTTGCAGATGCTGGTTGCAAAAACGAAACTCACATTAACTGTACATGCCCTAGGGAGATGAAGATCCCTGTGAAGGAACTTGCTTTCATTAAAGGTCAGAGAGACAAGTCTGGTTCTATTGGACCACATCAGATTGGCTTGCCAGATCAACCTGAGCACAACAGACAAGTCAAAAAGCAGAAGCGGCAAGAAGACGAAAGAAGAAGGCTTGCTGAATATAAGCAGACAAGTAAGCAGGATGTTTCAATGCCATCGAATGAAATAATTTTCTCTGATGATGAAAATGAAGAACAAATAGCTGATGCTCAAGATGGAAAGGATGGAAGTTATGAAGTGACATTAGAAATACCAAGCACGTCTTCAACTTCCAATAAAAAGCCAGAGTACAACACATTAGAAATACCTAATGTTGCTATGCATAGCATCAGATATGGTGTTGGCTGCGTGCCACAGCTGCCATCACCACTGCTGCCTTTATGGATGCTGGCTTGATCACTGAAGAAGACAAGAGACTTGTAGTTGATCACAATAAAGTCAAGAGGGCCTAAGAAAAAGTTATGAGATCCCTGGATCAGGAATTTGATGATCTTTGTAAGAAGGGTGAAATTGACTGCATCTTCTTTGACGGCCGTCAAGATACAACTAAAGTCATGCTGAAAGCAGACAATTCAGATCGTCAGTTCCCCAGCATCATCAAAGAAAAGCATTATTCTGTGTGCAGTGAGCCAGGTGGAAGATATCTCTACCACTTCACTCCTGAGAAAGGCTCAACGAGAAAAAAACCTGCTGAAGTTATTGCTGATAATCTTGTAGATTTCATGAAGAAGGGCATTGATAAAAGCCTGCAGGCCATTGGAGGTGATTCTACAAATGTTACACTGGGTGGGAGGGTGGTCCATGCATTGGGTAGAGGTCAAGCTTTGCCGTAAGCTGATCTGGTTGGTTTGTGCCCCCACACTAACGAGTTACCCCTGCGACACTTAATCACAGCACTGGATGGGAATACCTTGTCTAACAACAAGTGGACAGGTAACATTGGCAAGATGCTAGACACTGCAACCGAACTTGAAATTGATCCTTCATTCACCAAACTCTCAATTGGAGAGCCTCTTACTTCACTGAGTGACAATGTCGTAAAGGATCTCTCTACTGATCAAGCGTACGGGTATAGGATCACACAGGCCATAAGGACAGGAGAACTTCCCACAATCTGGCCCTTCTTGAAATTGGTCCAGTGAGCCACTCAAGGTGGTTGACAACAGCAAACAGGCTTTGTCGCATATGGGTTTCAAAACATGGCCTTAAAGGCAAAACCCTCAACAACTTAAGACTGATAGTGGAATACATTGTTGGTGTGTACTACCCCTGTTGGTTCAACATCAAAGTAAAACACTCTTGGGTGGAAGGCCCACGCCACATCTTGTTTCAGCTGCGGCTAGTTAGGCTGCAAAAGAAGGCTGTAGTGGATGCTGTTTTGCCAACCATCAAGCGCTCAGCATGGTATGAATTCAGCGAAATGATAATCCAGACACTCTTGTGCTCAGATGACAGTGAGGAGAGGAGAGCTGGTGTCCAAAAGATTGTTGACATGAGGGGTGGAGATGATGACACACTTGGAGATCTTTCTGTACGTCCCAGGAAGACACCTTCCATCAACCCCAGTGCTTCTTCCGTGTTGGAGCTGACAGACTGGTCTGACGGGGTATTTGAACCTCCTTTGACATGTAAACTGACTACAGCGGAAGTAAAGAAGTTCTTTGACAAGCCTATGCAAGTTCCACAGTGGCCCTGTCATGCTCAGTCAATAGAGAGGTGTGTGAAACAAGTCACAGAGGCAGCAGGCAGGGTGTATACACATGAGAAACGTGAGGGCTATATCAGAGGCCAAGAAGCAAGTCGGCGGCTGATGTCCAAGAACGAATCAAAGCAAGACTTGATGAAACTTGTTGTTTAACTATTTTTTTTTCTGATGTCATTACTTTCTAATGTTGTTTTATGATTACAAGGATGTTTTATGATTACTAGGATATGTTTTATGCAGAGAAACTAAAATTTTTATAGCATTACCTGACATTTTGAGAAGCTAAAATTAATAAATGTTGTTTTCCGAGAGCAATTTATGTGCTTTTTAATCAAACGTAGATTTACCAAGCTAAGTGTTGAGCAATCACAAAAATAATAGCAGATTTGAATTCTTCACATCCAAAAACATATTTTTAAAACCCCTCAGTGAAGGAATTGGCAAAAATTAATTTTCACCTCCCAAATTGACACACCCTAACGTGACATAGTAAGTTGTTCGACCATTCCTCCCCCTACTGAGAGATTCGGAGGAAAAGTGACAGGCTTTAAAGAAGTTTACTTTAGCATTCTGAATACTTCCGTAACAGCCTTGAAGGAACGATTTGAATGCATTCAGGAGTTCTCATTTTTTGAGCTGTTGAATTCATTAATGTTTGCAGTATATAAAGAAAATTTCCCCCAAAACTTAATAGAAGCACTTGAATATAAGTACAGTAATCTATTTGACGTAAAAGCTTAACGTCAGAATTGAAATACATGTATCAGGACTCCGATTTTTGTCAGTGCAAACATATAAAAGAAATTTTAAAGCTTTGTCTTGACCTTGGACTTAAACAGCCTTAGCTGAAACGATCAAATTAATTCGGCTTTTTTTTTACAATCCCTGTAACCAGTGTGTCAACGGAAAGAAGTTTTTCAACACTTAACAGAATAAAGACGTACCTACGGAATACCATGTCAGAGGAAAGGCTGTCTAGTTTAGCAAGAATTGCCATAGAGAAAGAAATTGTACTATCGCTAGAGAAGAATAAAATGTTGCACGACAAAGTAATTGAAGAATTTGCATTAAAACCAAGATTGGAGTTCATGTATAAATAAATAAGGTAAGGCGATGTTTTATTTCCTAAATTTATGCCAGTTAAAAATATTCTAATTATACATAATACATATCACAGTGAAACAAGTATCAAATTATACAGTATATATATATATTTTTTTTTTTGCATGCATGCATGAAAGGTTTGAGCCTGAGTATCCACAAAAGCCTGCCGTCGCCCCTGAATATATATATGATACACACAGACCGTGCATGGAACAAGGAATTCTTCTAGGATAATTAAATCCACTATAGTCCAAATAAGTAATGGTAAATGACAAATAGTATAGTTTTTCTTTTTCATCATGCTAGCTCGACGTGGGCAACGGGTCACTCGCAAAGAGGTCCCAATGTAGCTGGGCTAGGCTGCTTTAAACCCTAGATCCTGTCCCAAAGCTGGATCCTATCTGCTTTGCAGATAGCTGGTGAGGGAAGCTATATTTTAGGGACCTCTTTGCGAGTGACCCGTTGCCCACGTCGGGCTAGCATCATGAAAAAGAAAAACTATAGTATTTGTCATTTACCATTACTTATTCGGACTATAGTGGATTTAATTATCCTAGAAGAGTTCCTTGTTCCATGCACGGTCTGTGTGTATCATAAAAAACCTCAGGGAACCATTCTGAGTTCATTCCCATATATATATATATATATATATATATAGGTATACCTCTGTTTTCGTAAGAGTTATGTTCCTCAGACTCATTAAGAATAGCGAAATTGCAATAACGAATAATTTTTTCCCATATAAATAAATACATGTTTTATGGGGGGATGCGTTCCGGTGGCCATATTTCAGAAAGTAAGATGTTTGGATACGTTCCCATTCGATACATAAAAGCAAGTATAAAACACAAATACAGATCCGTATTAGCATAGTAAGTTATGAATAACATCAATAAAAGAATAAACATGCATGTACTTTACTTTTATTTGCTAAAACCACCCCCGACTGGGGTCAAACCACCCCCGACTCGCACTGAAAGTTACCACCACCACTGTTCTCACCTTCACCAACGACTTCCTTCCTCACATCTCGCCACAAAGACCGTGCCTTTTCTTGAATAATGGCATGAGATACGGGCATGCTGCGCTGCGTTTGGTAGCAGGCGGAATTGTGAATTATTTTTTCCTTTATCTGGCATTGCGAATAACGGAGCTCGGTTTACGAATAGAGAATTTGGTGTCAAAAAATATATTACGTATAAGCGAAGCTACAAATATCGAAGCTATGAATAACGAGATATACCTGTGTGTGTGTGTGTATATATATATATATATATATATATACACACACACGAGGGTAATTCAATAAGTATCCGCACTTTTTATTTTCACAATTTTATTTTCACATCTGATAGATTATAAACACATCACTTCTCACATAGTCTCCCTGTTTCTCAATACACTTAGTCCAGCGATCTACAAGCTTCCTAATGCATCACAAAAAAAATGTTTTTGGCTGTGTGCGTAGCCAGTCATGCACCGCCTTCTTCAGGTCATCATCGCCTTCGAATCGCTGACCTCTCAAAGCGTCTTTTAGTGGTCCAAACAGGTTAAAATCCGAAGGTGCCAGGTCTGGACTGTAGGCTGGATGGTCGAGAACTTTAAATTTAAGTTCCTGAAAGCATTTTCTAGTCTGTGCAGCGGTATGAGGGCGCGCATTGTCGTGTAACAGAATAACACCTTTCGACAATCTCCCTCTCCGTTTTGTGCGAATTGCTTGCTTTAACTCATTCCGAAGCATGTCAGAATACGATACACTCGTTACTTGTAGTTCCACGCTCTAGATAATGTTCAAGGATAGGGCCTCGTTTATCCCAAAACAGTGTTAGCATAACTTTACCTGCTGACGGCTGCGCTTTGAACTTCCTTGCAACGGGAGATGTTGGATGCTTCCATGCATGCTCTGTCGTTTGCTTTCTGATTCATAGTGATGGATCCAGGGTTTCATCTCCAGTGATAATGCGCTCCAAAAAGTTTCACCTTCATTATGATACCGCGCCAAAAGACGAGAGTAGACGTCCATACCTGGATCCATTACTATGAACCAGAAAGCAAACGACGGAGCATGCAATGGAAGCATCCAACATCTCCCGTTGCAAGGAAGTTCAAAGCGCAGCCGTCAGCAGGTAAAGTTATGCTAACACTGTTTTGGGATACACGAGGCCCTATCCTTGAACATTATCTAGAGCGTGGAACTACAGTAACGAGTGTATCGTATTCTGACATGCTTCGGAATGAGTTAAAGCAAGCAATTCGCACAAAACGGAGAGGGAGATTGTTGGAAGGTGTTATTCTGTTGCACGACAATGCGCGCCCTCATACCGCTGCACAGACTAGAAAATGCCTTCAAGAACTTAAATTTGAAGTTCTCGCCATCCAGCCTACAGTCTAGACCTGACACCTTCGGATTTTTACCTGTCTGGACCACTAAAAGACACGTTTGAGAGGTCAGCGATTCCAAGGCGATGATGACCTGAAGGAGGCGGTGCATGACTGGCTACTCACACAACCAAAAACATTCTTTTGTGTTGGCATTAGGAAGCTTGTAGATCGCTGGACTAAGTGTATTGAGAAACAGGGAGACTATGTTCAGAAGTGATGTGTTTATAATCTATCAGATGTGAAAATAAAAAGTGCGGATACTTATTGAATTACCCTCGTATATCAAAGGATCCCAAATTTGAAAATGAAATTAAAGTAAAAATTTAAAACTAAAATATAAAACATTAAAGACTACACGAGAAATTAAAAAATTAGAAGCTAAAACTTTAAAAACCATTCAGTTTTTCGGAGAGTTCATTATCCTCCTTTCAGGTGGCAGGAACAAACTGAAAAAGAGGGGAAAAAACAGGCAGCAGTAGAAAAGACAGAAATAGCATACCTCAGACAGGTACAACTTGTTCGATAGAGATTTTTAAAATCTATCCTGTTTGAAGAGATGGTTAGTGGGGGAATCAGCGTGAAATTGATCTTTGTTGAAGTTAAAATTATTAATGTTTTCATGGAGTCTTCAACGGAGATATTATGGTTATGTAAACGCTAACTGTATGTTGGTAAAAACCAGAATTATTTCGTCTCCGTATCCATGTTTATGAGATCTTATCTTTAAAATCGTTCGTTTTACTTATGAAGAATTTGTCATGATCTTTACGAGTGATTTTGTAAATGTCACACTTCGTAATATTTAGAGTGAAATAGTTATTTTGTAATACATTTCTTGTAGTGTATAAAATTCTTGTTACCTTTGTTGTATATACCGTAAAGTGGTCTTTAGGGACTTCAAGTTCAAAATTCAAAATACAAAATTTTTTATTATCATCAACATACCATAATTCAGCGTGTGTTCGTCTGTCCGTCTCCATTTCAGGTCCAAAGGGCTTGACTGATTCTCATGTAACTTTGTGACAACACCCTCTGGGATCCCTTGAGCGTTTTTAGCAAATTTTTTTCAGATCAGTTGTCCTCAAAAAATTTACCCCAAATTATCCCCCCAAAAATCAAAAAATTTATGCTAAAACACGAAGCACCTAAATTTTAAGATTTTAGTCCATTGGTCTTTGGATGTGAAACTTAAAATTTTGATGGTTGCTTCCTTTCGTGAATTTGTCGATATGCCTTTCTGGCTATTAGAAAAATATAAAGTTTTATAGAAACGTGGACTGGTGGCCTTCCCTGTAATTGAAGTCTACGAGTAAACCAAGTCCCAACACTTTCATACACTTTCGTGGAATGAATGAAATAAAGTTGGTCAATAAATTTAAAAAAGAATGTAGCCATCAAAATTTTTAGTTACGCATCGAAAGCCATGATAGGTACAACAAAAATTTAAGAAGTTGTATTTGAAATTTAACTGCTTTGTGACCTTCAAGTAAAATCTGTGAAGCTGCATTTAAAATTTAAGTGATTCGTGAGCTAATTGTAAATATTAAACTCTAATTTGCTTAAAAAAATTTTAAGTATTTCACGAAGTTTTGTCTTGAATAAAGAACAAATTGCTTTAAAATTTTGTAATTTTTAATAATGTTAGTCTGCAACAAATTGGATACAAAAGTTCCAGGTTCCAGGTTCCAGAAATTGCTCACTTGATCCTGCGGATCAGCACACGTTTCCGGTGCAGAGCCTCTACATTGTATCTCCTAATATGTACTTAAACCTTTACTGTCAACAGAGTCTTCTTCTAATTTCCATTATTTTTACAATATAATTTTTGATACTTTCTGGTTTTTTATATTCTCTACTCCCATCATCTCCCCCACTATGTTTCTTAGTTTTTCACAATGAAACAAGTGTTCTGTCGTATCATTCTCTCTCCTGCATACTTCACACTTCATGTCCTTATATTTTCCTTTATAGTTTTCTTTCACCTCTACCATATTTAATCGGACTTCCATTATAATCTTCATATCCTTTTCTTTTGTATTTTCAATATGTGATTTTCTTTTAAATTCATCAGTTAATCTTAGTTTTTTTCATTTTAGTTTTCCTTTTTATTAGTTCTTCCTGTAAATATTCATTAATTTTTTGTCGTACACTTTTCTTTAATTCACTTACATACAAGGTATACAAAGCAGGCTATCGGGACTTTGGTGCTACTATAGTATGCGGTCTTCCTACGATTCGGCGGTCTACCTTTTAATTATAGCTTCTTATTTTGTTTACTAATTGCGTGTTTACATCCCAATGTCAATCGCCCTTGACGATTAGTTAGGTTTAGTCATGATATTTTCGTTAGTTTTAACGAAAATATGGCTAAACTTAACCAATCGTAGGTAGACCGCATACTATAGTAGCACAACAGTAAGCGGAAAGAAGAAAAATAATCAAAAAACCTAGAGTACAAAATCAAAAGAGATTATACTAGCCTAAGAATGTTCCAGCTAAAGAAGAAAGTTAACCTAGAAAGTAAAATAGAAGAAAGTAAATTAATCTTAGTAAAGCTTATCAACCAAATAAAAAGTTACCAGCACATTAGAAATAAAATTAATAAAAGTAAAAGGAAGGAGAAGTAGGGGTAAATCGAACGTAAAAATCAGCCTAGAAAAATAAAAAATAAAATAAGATTCATTGATAAATTTAAAAGAAAATCATATATTGAAAATATGAAGGAAAAGGATATGAAGATTATAATGGAAGTCCGATTAAATATGGTAGAGGTGAAAGAAAACTATAAAGGAAAATATAAGGACATGAAGTGTGAAGTATGCGGGAGAGAGAATGATACGACAGAACACTTGTTTCATTGTGAAAAACTAAGAAACATAGTGGAGGAGATGATGGGAGTAGAGAATATTAAAAAAACAGAAAGTATCAAAAATTATATTGTAAAAATAATGGAAATTAGAAGAAGACTGTTGACAGTAAAGGTCTAATTAAGTACATAATATGAGATACAGTGTAGAGGCTCTACACCAGAAACGTGTGCTGATCCGCAGGATCAAGTGAGCAATTTCTGGAACCTGGAACCTGGAACCGGGATTTTTTACATTCACGTCACATCCTCCTTTGTCAAGAATAAAACGTATGTTTCCAAAACAATATTCTGGATCATAATGCCAACACATATTAGTACCATGACTGTACAGTAAATATGCATTGCCCAACGGATAATAACAGCCTTCTGGAGGAACTAGAAAAAATATCCCGTCCAGAGGGCTGGATTTTTTGCTAGTTTATAAATTAAATATTATAATATTTGTACTAATATTACAAATATTACATTGTTACAATAAACAATGAGCAATTGCCAATTTATTTATTTAATTTGGTCCTTAATCTTTAGCTTTTACTGGGGTCTCAGATGAATAAAAAATAAAAATGTTATTAGGTATAAATTCATGAATAAGAAGTATTAATTAATTTAGAATACAGAAACAAACTAAGAGTTAAAAATACAAGTATATATATTAAATCTTAAGTAATGATTATAGATATAATATCAATATAGTACAAAGTATTGATAGTCAGACACGTGAAATGAGACAAGAAACACAGTATACGAGAAATTAACAAGTAATAGAGTAATGTACAGTCCCCTTCCAGGTTCCAGGTTCCGGAAATTGCTCACTTGATCCTGCTGATCAGCACACGTTTCTGGTGTACTGTAGAGCCTCTACACTGTATCTCCTATTATGTACTTAAACCTTTACTGTCAACAGAGTCTTCTTCTAATTTCCATTATTTTTACAATATAATTTTTGATACTTTCTGGGTTTTTTATATTCTCTACTTCCATTATCTCCCCCACTATGTTTCTTAGTGTTTCACAATGAAATAAGTGTTCTGTCGTATCATTCTCTCTCCTGCATACTTCACACTTCATGTCCTTATATTTTCCTTTATAGTTTTCTTTCACCTCTACCATATTTAAACGGATTTCCATTATAATCTTCATATCCTTTTCTTTCATATTTTCAATATATGATTTTCTTTTAAATTCATCAATGAATCTTAGTTTTTCATTTTTGTTTTCCTCTTTATTAGTTCTTCCTGTAAATATTCATTAATTTTTTGTCCTACAATTTTCTTTAATTCACTTTTTTTCATCATTTTCAAGTCCTCTAATGTTACTTTATATAATTTACACATTTCTGCCACTTCCTTTGCCCAACATCCTGGGTATGGATTTTTCAACTGATCTTCGGTTATCATTTTAATTAATCTATCCTCATTTGAGTTTAATATATTGTTTATTAGCATTATCTTCTTGTATCCAATTTTTTCTTTGACTGGCCACACTCCTAATTTTATTCCTGTTATTTCCCTTAGAATTCTTCCCTACATTTGTTCCACTTCTTCAATATCCTTTGTCCTTGTTCTCGTCCATGTTTCCATTCCAAAAAATATTCTTCTATATTTCTTGGTCTTGTGTCACCTAAAGTTGTTTTTATTTATATTGTGCCATTTTTGTTTAAGTTGTATATTAGTAGTGCTTCTTCTGGGGCTACTACTTTTGATGCTTCCTTGATGCAGTCCTTCAACTCTATTTTGTCAAAACATTTTACAGCATCCCCAAACCAAACATATGTATTGTTACCTAGATATTTATTGTAGTCATTTATTGCATTCAACGTTAATATGTGGTCTATTGTTGATTTCCCTTCTATTCCTCCACATTGGTACATACTTAATCCCCGATTCCAGTCACTTCTCTTCTTATTTAGTCTAACTTTCTCAAAAATTTTACTAACTATACTTGTTATGAATATCCTCCTCCTATTACCTATGTCCATTCTGTCACCACTTTTGTAAATTTATATTATTTTCATATTGTTCCTCTCCGAGATGTGGAAGCAACGCAGTCCCTCTTAAACCCCAGTCCCCCACCCTCACTCCCTCCCTCTCCTCCTCCCACTCTCAGGTGTTGTCATAGTAATACTTTTATTTTTTGGAAACCAATGACAGAATAAATACAGGGTGTACACAAATTATATTTACAACTTCTCTCTCAAATAAAAATATTAGGAAACAAGGTACACATACCGTTTTTACGCCATCTGTGAGAGAAAGTAATAAAGTTTCACGTGCTAGTTATCAGATGTCAAATTATTGTGCAGGGTGCACACAAATTACGAAATTGGCACAAAACTCCTTCAACATGCATTTTCCAAATCGATTGATTAGCCGTGGGGGGCCCATCTCTTGGCCGGCCAGATCACCAGACATAACACCCTATGACTTTTTTCTATGCGGTTATGTAAAAGCCTGCATATACACAACTCCAGTGGCCAACATCGACGATTTAAAGACCAGAATTGCTGCTGCTTTGCAAGAGTTGACGTTGAAATGTTGCAGCTACATGGATGGAGATAGAATACCGTTTGGACGTCTTACGTGTGTCAAATGGTGCCCATGTTGAATGTGTTTCAGGTTATGTGAAACTTTATTACTCTCTCTCAGAGATGGCGTAAAAACGGTATATGTACTTCGTTTCCTAATATTTTTATTTGAGAGAGAAGTTGTAAAGATAATTTGTGTACACCCTGTATATTGTTTACTGTAGTTTTGGTGGTAATGCTAGAACGACTATGTATTCTATTCATGCATTATTCCTAAATTTAGGGAATAGAGTAGTTAGGTTATTTCACAAACGTGGGATACTTTAAAAACTTTCAATCATAGGATTTTGATGTGGCCATGTTGGAGTTAAAGTGTAAGATAAGTTGTAGTATCGACTCTTCCTCCAGACAATAACAATTCTATTCAAAGTTCATGCGTCATCAACAAATAATTATCCAGAAAAAAGTCTATCCATGGAGAGCTAATGATAACATAGTTCAATTTTTTATTACAAAAATAAACATGAATCAAGTAAATTTAGAGATTTTCTTAAAAACATACAAAACAATGTTTAAATTATAAGGAACTGACAATTATTCAAGTAAATAAATATATATATTTACTACATCGCAACCATAACATTATTATACACAATTACGCAATACTTGGTCCATCCTCCATTATTATTATTAATGACCTTTCGCAGCCTATTTGGAACAGATGCCAGGTGATTGTAGATGACTTGTGGGTTCGTGCGGAAAAGTTCCCACTCTGCCATGGTGTGTTCCAGCAGGTACCGAGATGTCCGTTCCTGCCCAGGCTCCCAAGCGTTAACCACATTTGCCCACACATTTTCACTGGGGTTTAGGTCACACCCCTTGGTAGGCCAGTTCAGAGGTCGACATCTCGTTGTTCCTGAAACCACCGTCTGATGATCCTGGCAGTATGAACAGGGCAGTTATCCTGTAATATATATACACAGTATGTTAAACCTCTGTCTATGGCCTTGGGTGGTTCGAGGTTGACGGGGGTACTGGTTAGGTGGCAGCAACGGATTTTCTCACTCTGGGGTTGCTGGTACCGTGTAGGGGATCGTAGTAGTTTCTTTTATACTAACTCCGATTTCTTCTTCTAGTGGATGGGAAGATTCTGTGAAAACTTACTAAATTAGCTGACGGTTCCTCGATTCTTCTTGTAACATATCTGGAAATTATTTATTCTATTTTAAAACTAAATTCCCTGGAGAAAGCAGGGCTCAAAGGAAATAAGAATGATAATTTGAAAATTTACAAGAGTTTATATACTAATAATTTGGTGACATCATTATTATTTAATGTTGAACTGTTTTGTTTTTTATTCTCAGTAGGCTGAATTTTTTTTGCAAAATATATGAAGATGAAGGTAAATTTTGGCTGTAACAGCATACTGGCAGATAAGCAAGATATTTAGAGATGAAGTCATATTTTTCTTTTAAACAGCATATTGACAGATCTGATGTTGTCATGATTTTCCGAGTTAACTAAAAATGGAAATTGAAATATGCATTTTATTATGGATTAAAATTAAATACGCATATCAGCCAAGATTAAATGCTTAAAATTTAAAATTAAGTGTTAATTTAGAGTTTTGGCAAGTTATAACTTCATCTTTTACAACTAAAAGAGAATGTATAAAAAAATGAACATTGCAAAATTTAATACGATTACATGATTAGGCTTAATCTATAAAATGATTAGGTAATTTAAAAACGAAATAGTTCATCAATTACTTAGCAAATATAAAATAGAAAGAAAATTAAAAAATTTCCAAACTTGCATTTTATATACAGTTAGAGTGTCACGCGAGTTTGAACTTTATATGCAAAACTGAATGTTAGAATTATTAATTTTTACGTATATATTAATATATATATATTATTTAATATATTTCGTCGCTGGGTTCAAATCACAGTTTAAAATTAGATGCTAAAGGATAGCGAAAGGAGAAGGGAAGGACGAGAGTGGGGGATAGTGAAGGGGAGAGGGTTCGTTATTTAAAGACGTTGCAACTTGTTTTTAAAGGAATTTACATTAGAAATATTTTTTATATCAGCACTTAAATCACTCTATAGTTTCAGTCTAACGAAAATGGGTGATTTTTGGAATAAAGACATTCCACAAATAGGAATGGGAAACCTTTTTTAAGTGGCGGGCCAAGCTGAGGGTTGAAAAAGGTCTTTACGGGCTTGTGTTGAATTGAAATGAATAACCTTTATTAATAATAAAATAAATACATTCGTTTTACAATTTACAATGACATGAATAATTGTGAAGCTCGACTATTTATTTTATTTAGTTTGGGCCTTAAGCTTTAGGCTTTACTGGGCTCTTATTAAAAATAAACAGCTAGTTGTTATCAATTAATAATAAATAAATAAATGAGTAAATAAGTATTATTAATAATTAAAGCATGTATTAATCTTAAATTATCACTAGTGACATGACAAATGCAAGGTCACCATTGAAGGCATTATATCAATACCATACAAAGAAACCAGCATTATACATGAGAGATAAGAACTGAACACTCCCAAGAAATGTTTTTAATCCTAGATTACACACGAGAAATTAATAATTAGTAAACAATAGTAATGGACATTAATCCTAGATTTTTGTTAGGATGCCATTATTAATCGGGATTTCAATTTGGTTTTAAACAAATTTACATTCACAATATTTTTTATATCGGCATGCAAGTCATTCCATTGTTTCAACCCAATGAAAATGGATAGTTTTTGAGATGAAGACAATCTAAATTGAGGTATAAGAAGCTTTAATCTAGTTCTGGTCTGATACGAGTGGATTTCTTGAAGAGTTACAAAATATCTATTTATCCATTGTAAATTAATGATTTTGTTCTTACACTTGTAAGTAAAAATAAAATGTGCCAGTTTGGTTATATAATTGAGCACTAGAGTGATCAAGGAAATCAGCATCAGATAATAACCTTATTGCTGGTTTTTGGATGACAAAGATACCATTTAATGCGTTGTTAGCGGAGTTTCCCCAAACAAGGGTGCAGTACGTTATATAAGGAAGAACAAGAGTATGATAAAGAGTCAATAAAACCTTAACGTAGTATGCTTGTGTTTCCACTATTATATTAGAATTTTTTAAAATTTTTGTTCACTAATGAATGTTTGAATATAAAAACGTACCATTGAAAACAGGAATATATTTGCTCAAGCGTTGCCTTTAGTAATTACCGGGTAATGAGCACAATTATTGCTAATTTATTTTTGGTAGGTAATAATAAAAGTATTATATAGTCATATGTTGCACATCGAAATATAAAATTTTCTTTTTTACATTTTGCTTCTCACGGATACTGGCACTACAGCTCAAATAAAATTTTAATTATGTAATTTTTTTTGTGTTAGAAAAATCAAGAGGGCCGTGTCTTAGTGATTTGGAGGGAGGCGGGCCGGATTGCAAGCATTCGCTGGCTGGATTTGTGCAGCGGGCCGGATTGAAAGTATTCGCAGACTGGATTTGTGCAGCGGGCCGGTGGTGCCCATGCCTTATCTAAAATGAGGAATAACATGTTTTTATCTATTCCCGTACTAGTCTGATACGAGTGAATTTCTTAATGAGTTACAAAATATTTATTTATCCACTGTAAGTTAGTAATTTTTCTCGTACATATGTAAATGAAAATAAAATGTGCCATTTTGATTGTATCTTTGATCTTTAATAATTTTAGCTCTTTAAAGAATGCATTTGAATGATCATGAAAATCAGCGATGCTCGTTTTTGGATATCCAAAATACTTCTTTGAAGCGCTATCGGCAGAATTTTTCAATGCAAGGATGCAGTACATTATATAAGGAAGAATAACAGTAAAATACAAAGTTAATAAAACCTGTTTAGGGACTACATGCCTAAGTTTAAGCATTATAGCATCGCTCATAGAAATCTTTTTTGAGATACAATTTACATTGTTATTCCACTTCTTGAGCATTACAACATAAAATATCATTACAGTAAGGGGTTCCAAAAAACCTTAGCCCCCCTATTTGCAGCTTACATGTTTACTTATATCGAAATAGTTTTTAGTGATTATAAAAATATATAAAATTCTTTATTTATTGCAGGTATTAAAATTACTCTAGCTGATAAAGTGATAATATAATGGCTTCTCAATTAATTGGTGATTTGGAGAGGCAACGTGTGATAGATCGCATACGAGCAATAACATTTCGGGAAGCTCGTGATGCTGGAGCCATCTTTATAACATGTTCATGGGTTGCCAAAAAGTTGCGAAGAAGTGAGGACTTCGTCAAAAGAAATTGGAATAAAACTTTGGATGAATGTGAAATGGATGCAACCAAATCTGGGCGCCCAAATTTGCCACTCTCTCAGGAAACAAAGGACATCATTGAAAGCGGTACGCGTAAGCGGAAAAACAGCCGTGCTAAACTTTCTAGAGAGATCGAAGTGTTGAGAGGAAAGATCGTTAGTGGTGAGATCATTCGACTGTACCGTCATAGGCAAGGTTTAAAGCCTTGGCATGAACTTCCAAAGCCAAGAAAAACTCAACTTAACATCGATGACAGAATGTGGTTTGCCCATTATCTTGAAGATTGGGATGTGGATGATTTCATGCATTTAGCTGTCTCCGATGAATTTTTTGTTTACGTAACACGTCAGCCTAACTACCAAAATGATCGAGTGTGGGCCACAACACCAGATGAAATCGATGACAATGAACATTATCGCGAATTATTAAAAAGTCCAGACTGTGTTGGTGTGTTTGTTTTGTTCACTGCAAAGAAGCTCATGTGGTGCTGAAGCCAAATGGTCAGAGTTGGGATGGACAGTATTTTCGTGATATTATTCTATCCCAGCATGTCATTCCTTTTCTAAGAAACCCAAACAATGTTATGGATGTCGATCAGGTCACACTTCTGCACGATCAGGCCCCCTGCTTTAAGGCATTAGCCACTCAACAGTTGTTGCGGAACCATGAGATCGATTTCTTTGGAAATGAAGAATGGCCAGGAAATTCTCTTGACCTGAACGTCTGTGAACACATTGGATCAGTTATAAAGGACAAGGTTGAATGTCTCTTATTTCAAGAACCTGCAGCAAATCGATTTTCGAAGGATACAATGTATATTGGGACTACCAAACTATTATCGGGACTACGAAACTTCTCTCCCCCATTACCCCACCCACCCCTCCCCATTACCCCCACCCTTCCCCCATTACCCCCAGGTGGGAGGGGGCTGGCACCTTGCAACAATTGATCAACATTGCAATTGCATATATGACTCGAACATCTTGCGGTCATACTACCTTCCTTAGAAGATTGTGTAATTATACAGTGCCCTTCAACCTGGGTATCGTTTTCGAAGTACTTACATTCACTTGTAATACAGTAGACATTAAATAGCTCGTGCTCAGCCGCGGAGTGACCTAGGACCGGGAAACTTGACAGGGCACATCGGAAGCTCATGGGCTATCAGTTGGTGGTAGTTACAGAATTTTCCGATGTGCCGTTTAGTCTGTGCACGGTTCCGAAGAAAGTAGACAGACACACAGATACACAGACACACAGACACATTTTAGCTCAATATAGTATATACGATAATAGTGAACAATTTTTTTTGCTTTATTTAAAAAAAATAAAATTATTAATAAATTTCAAACAACCTTTTATGCCATGAATAAGTGGTTTTGTAAATAGAAATTGTAAATAAATCTGCATATAATAGTTAAACATGGGACTAGTTCATGTAGCGTTCAGACTCACTAGATATTTAGATATTTAACCGAAATCCATATTGAGCTCCAAATAAATCTAACCTAACATATTTAACAAACCTAACCTAACTTAGAAAAAAACACTTACATGTGGTTGTATGCTCTGTTGGGCGATTTATTTGGAGCCCAATATAGATTTCGGCTACTATAATTAATCGCCCAAATATCTAAATATCTAATGACTATACGTTACACGAACTAGTCCCATGTTTAGCATAGGAAGGTAAAAATTCTAAGGTAATTACTTTAACCTAACCTACAAAAAATACTTACATTTATACGCTATTAAAAGTCTAATAAACAATTTTTCTTTTTAAATAAAACAAAAAAATTGTCCATTATTGTTAACCTTAGCCGTTTTCAAATATCTAGTAAATATCTAATAAAATATCGAGTAAACACTTCGAAATAGTTATTATTCATTTCAGAAAGCTAAGTTCGGATCAATGAAAGAAAGCCACCCTCAGCCTTCTTTAGTTAGCTATATAAGGCTAACTAACGAAAATATCACGACCTAACCTAACCAATCGTTAGGTCAACTGTACGCCCTTGACGATTGGTTAGGTTAGGTCGTTATGTTTTCGTTAGTTAGCCTTATAAAACTAACTAAAGAAGGCTGGGGGTAGCTTTCTTTCATTGATCCCTAAGTTCATTATGAGATATTTAGATTTTGGATTTTGTTCGATAATTTTATTTCCATAGAATCTCTTCCTAAAGGCGCTCTATACTCCTATACTATAAAAAGGGAGTCGTCCATCTGTACGTCTGTAGACATATGTATTCCGGATTGGTTGAAAGATAGTGACATCACAGCACGTCATAAAATGGGCGGAGCTCTAGCGCGTGCTTTTCACTATGCATTTACGATTCAGTAAACAAAATTCTATACTATAATAAGGGAGTCCTATCCTGTAGACACACGTATTCCGGATTGGTTGAAAGATAGTGACATCATAGACACGTCATAAAGTGGGCGCATGCTTTTCACTTTTTGCATTTACGATTCAGCAAACAAAATTATAATTTTTTTTAATTAGACAAAAATTTGAAGAAAGGCAGTCCTGTCCGTCTGCATACACCATGTATTTTTACTATTATAGAAAAGAATGCAGCAATGAAAATCTTAAACTTCACATCCGAACCCATTTTATCAAGATTTGTGAAGCTTTAAGATTTTCATGGCTACGTTCTTTTCTGTAGTTTTATTGACCAAAAACTATTGACTACCCAGTAATTGAGGGAATGCAGGCCCCCCAATTATTGAGGCCGAAGGCCCCAGCACCGTAGGTCTAGCTAAATGGGCCCGTAGGCCCGCTTTAGCGAGTTGTTTATAAAATCTGAAGGATAGCCTAGTTTTCTAAAAGTACTTAATGTAGGTAGCCTCTACTTCTAGGAAATGATGACTGTAAATTTTCAGAGCACGTGAAAAAAATGCTAATTAAAATGTCCTCTTTTGTGAATTTGAAATGTGAGTTCAACTAATTTACATATGAATTTGAATGTACATATTTTCTATAAACTGAAAAATAGGTTCGGGGGGTGCATTTCCCTTAATTATTATTGAGTATTATGCAAATTGGTATTAAACTGTTATCCTCTTCCATTTTTTGGAAATTGTTTAAGCAAAGCTAAATGTGGTCCCTCGGTTTACGATGCCATCGATTAACGATATTTCGATTAACGATATGTTTACGATATCACGCGGCCACCAATTTCGACCAATTGGAACATTCCTAAATCGACTCGGTAGACCTCAGCCAATCAGCGACGCCCTTTTATGAGCGTTTCTTCAGAAAAATAATAAGATTGGCGACATCAACCCCTTAAGCCATCCATCTTCGTAGCCTAAGGTAAGAATTTTTATTTTATGCTTTATTTATGCACCTTTTTATGCTCTATTTATTCATTATTTATCCATGTTTCTATTAATAGTAATGCTTTAATATGTTCTTTCTTCTTCTTCCGCAGCTTATTATCCCATCTTTACATGGGGTCGCTGTTTTTGGTTCGTCTTCTCCACTCTCCTCTGTCGTATACCACGTCCTCCTCCAAGTCCTTCTCCCTGATGTCCGCCACCACACAGTCCCTCCATCTCGTCTTCGGTCTTCCTCTTCTTCTCCGTCCCGGCAACTCCATCTCCAGCACTCTGCGCCCCACATACTCCTCCTCTCTTCTCCTGACGTGTCCATACCACCTCAGCCTGGCCTCCTGCACCTTCTTAAATGCTTCCGCCACCTTCACTGTTCCCCTTATATGCTCATTTCTGACCCTATCCCTCCTAGTCACTCCACACATCCATCTCAACATCTTCATTTCAGCCACCGATTTTTCTTTCATTGCTCTTCTTCATTGGCACAGTTTCCATTCCATACAACATTGCCGGCCTCACCACTGTTTTGAATACCTTTCCCTTCAGTTTCACTGGGACCCTCTTATCACAGAGCACCCCTGATACGTCCCTCCAGTTCTTCCACCCCGACTGTATTCTACAGTTTATCTCTCTCTCTGCTCCCCCCTCTGCATCCACTGTTGACCCCAAGTATTTAAAATACTCCACCGTCTTAACACGCTCTCCACTCAATGTCACTTCCCCTCCTCGGTCCTGCTGCACATCACATCTCATATATTCGGTCTTCTTTCGGCTAATTCTCATCCCCCTACTTTCCAACGCCTCTCTCCAATTTTCCAACTGCTGCTCCACCTCCTCTTTCGTCTCCCCACTCAACACAACATCGTCTGCATACATCATGCACCACGGCGCCTCCCCTCTAATCCCGTCCGTCAACACATCGAATACCACATTGAAAAGGAAGGGGCTCAAAGCTGATCCTTGGTGCAGACCAACTTCCACCCCAAAGCTCTCCGACACACCCACACTACTCCTCACCTTAGTAGTTACTCCCCTGTACATCCCCTTGATCAGTTTAACATACTTCTCCGGTACCATCTTTTCCCTTAAGCATCTCCAAACTTCCTGCCGTGGTATCCTATCATATGCCTTCTCCAAGTCAATAAAAACCATGTGCAATGCCTTCTGCCCCTCTCTGTACCTCTCTGCCAACTGTTTCAATGCAAAAACTGCATCTGTCGTTCTCCTTCCCGGCATAAATCCAAACTCTTCCACTGACACTTCCGCTTCGTCTCTCAACCTACTCTCCACTATTCGCTCCCATAGCTTCATTGTATGTGAAGATGCTTTAATATGTTCTTATTTATTAAAATTGCGTGTTTAAGTATTATAAACTATGTTTTTAAGGTGAATAAGGCCAACTTCCGATCGTCTTGGAACGAATTAAGCCTTTAACGTGGTGTATTTCCTATATTTGATCAATGTTGATTTCAATTAACGATGGTTTTCATGAAACCAATTAATATCGCTAACCGAGGGACCACTCGTGTAATTCACAAGAAGTTTGATCATAAAAATAGCCTTAGCCTTTCTTACTACGTGGATTTTAACACCTTTCGACCTTACTCAAAACAATTAGAATTAACGTAGTTTTTTATCTATAAATAAAAGAATTTTGGCGGTTTTGAGCGGAGTTGACCCCGTTAGGGTCGGATCTATCAAGATGAGCTGCGTTAAAGATCACGAAGTGATCACAAGCCCTACCCATAGGGTAGGGAGTCGAAGGCACGGCTTGTTAATTATTATAAAAATACCGTTAAAGCTGACCGAATAAAAAATAGTTCAGATAAGGCAGTGGGGCAGTGGGTCGTATCTATTCTGTCGGATGTAAACAACGCAATTCTGTCCACATAAGTCAAACGGGAAAACTTTAGATGTCAGAATAAAACAGCATAAATATACTTGTAGAACCGCGGATACGTTGTTCAACCATATACTATGTAATTATAGTATAGGGGGCCTACAGATATAATTACATTAATAAGATTTTAAAATTCTAAAAAAGACATAACTGAAAGAAACACTCTAGAGCAGCAGTTCTCAAACTTTTTCTTCTTCTGTACCCCTTGAATTCTTTCACGGGATTTTCTGGATTTTCGAGAGAGATAGACGATTTTTACTTCCTTTACGACCCTGTGACTTGTGGTCGTTTGTTAATAGTATATAAAATTAAAAGGGTTATATTTTCAGGACCCCTTCGCGTACCCCCTAAGATTCCCTCGCGTACTCCTGGGGGTACGTCGTACCCCAGTTTGAGCACCACTGCTCTAGAGTGTGCATTTATATACATTGTGTGTACATAAAATGGGCCTTAATCAGTAGCTAGTTGTTAATTTTTGATAATCCTTCCTAACTATTTTGTTTACACTGCTTCTTGCCTTCTCCCTTCATTCCCTGATGAAGTGTATTACTAAATATTTGAAGACCTTGGAATTGCTTTTCAACTTCCTTTCTGGGTATGCATCATTTATCAATGTCACATGTTTAATTGTGAAATTCATCATATACATATATATATATAAACTTTGTTTTTGTTTTGTTTTTCAAAAAGTGAGCTCCGTAATGCATTTTTATTCCACTTTTTATCTGCATTATAAGATCAAAATTTCTCACATGAAATAATGGCGAATGATTTTGTGACATTTTCACACTTTATTTATCTCTTCTTGCTGAATAACATCTTAAATTAGGCAAAAGAGACACGGAGCCTCCTCTATCCGAGGAAGCCTTTAACGATACAGCCCTAATAAGCCTCCCCTCCCTTTAGACAAGCAGTAGATCTCATATAATAAAATGATGGCAATCCCCTTTTGTTTATCTTCTACAAGCCCCTTAAGACTCGTCGAACGTCCCCCGGGGACACGATAACGAGACAGGGAAGACCAATTTATGCATTCCGCCGACGCTCAAAAGCTCAGGTTTATGTATGGACTCTGATTAAATTTGAACTCTGGAGTTAATAAAGACGGAGGTACGCTCTTAATCGCTCAGACAGGGCCTGGTTATTAAGGTAAGCATACACGGTGATGGCCCATTCCGAACTGAAATCAAAAGGTGTGAACAAAACCCAATTATCACGAATGGAGTTTCGATGGTTTTAGCTGCAAATATAGACTGTAAACATTGAAATACACGCATGGGAATAATTTTGAGTGAAATGTATTTCGATTTAATTAGTTTAAGAACGTCTGTAAAACAAAAAAATTTACTGATCTTGCTATTTGATGGTAGAACGTGATACAATCGAGGGAAGAGTGCCTTTTATAGGTTATTAGAATGCCTTTTATTTGAAGTGATAAATAAAATATTCAGTACAGTGTTGTCCGTAAATTTCAGAGTATATCTAAGAGACAGTGTGAATGTGTAAGCTTTGCAAGTGAAAGTAACAAATTCTTTGCTGAAAAATGACACATGGTTCCTCAGAGGATCATATATATAATTCCGTTTACAAATCATCATATTTTATCATTTACCTTAAATTTACTGAAAACGAAGTTTTCTTATCACCTTAGCGTGTCCACGGCTGATGCTTAAGTGATTGCTAAGTTCTATTTTCAATTAACCCTTTCATGCCTGAATTATGTTTAAGATTAAACATTTTTTATACCTAATGTTATTTCCCATAAAGACTAAAATCTCTTAAAATTTCATGGTCGCATTTGCGACCGTACTGCCTGAAACGGTTAAATGGGTAAAATTACTTTGACTAGAAACAATATCATATACAGAGTGGTCAGAAAAAGCTTTACAACTTTAAGAACATGTATTTCAGAAACGAACGAGTACCAACACAAAATAAAATCATAATTTGAAATTACAGGCGTGTACTTTTGTGTTAACATAAACATTTCTATAAAATCATACAAATCTAGAAGTGCATGATATACTCAATCCGACGCTCTCTCTGCCCTCGCACCCACTGCAATCTGGTGAGGAAGTTGGCCACCACAGCTATGATTTTCTCTTGCTGGATTCGTCTCACTTCTCGTGAATGTTAGTTTTGAGGGTGTCTAGATTCCTGGGCTTTGGGTTTTTGTACACCTCATTTTTAAGATACCCCCAGAGGAAAAAGTCGCACGGATTCAGGTCGGGGCTGCATGATGGCCACTCTCGCTCCGAGCGTCGCAACAGGATCCTATTCTACAGCTTTTCTCTTAGCCAGCCAGTCCAGCATTACGTTGGTTGTGTGAGGAGTAGTACCATCATGCATGTACCAGAGATCGTTTTGATTGATATCATTACGTCTCTGGACTGCTGGCCGGTACTTCCTTCCGACCATCTTAAGATAACGGTTAGCGGTGATGGTCACAGTGTCACCACTTTCGTCTTCTTAAAAAGAATGGACCGATGATGCATCCATATCCTATAGCACCACACATTTAGCTTTTCTACACTGAGAGAACGCTCCTCAATTTCATGTGGCTGCTCACAAACCCATATCCGAGATTTTGCTTGTTTACGGGCATAAAGATGAAAATGGGCCTCATCCATGAATTGAATTCGCTGCATGATTCCTGGATTTTGCTCCACCATCTCTGACACTTCTGCAAAGTGCAGTCGAGCTGCCTTGTTTTGATCAGTCTGTAATTGAAGAACCTGGATCTTATAGGGGTCTAACTAACTTAAGATCATTGTGTAACATTTACAACACAGAACCTCTAGTGATGCCAAGTTCAGCAGACAGTCGGCGTGACTGTCGTGGACTTTGTTGAAGGGACCTCCTAATTTCTTTCAACATTTTCGTTTGTTGTAGCAACTTTAGGACGCCCACTTCTGCCTTTCCTGTTTTTGATGCTACTAGTTTCCTGAAAATTACGTATGGCTCGCAGGATTGTGTGCCTTGATGAAGCTGTCTCGCAATTGTGTGTACGTTTGTATGCGCGTTGTACCTTTGTCAGAAACTTACCATGCTTATAGTACAGCCTGATCAGTTCTGCTCTCTGCTCAGGAGTGAGCTGTGACATTGTTATCTAACTTTCAAAGCAGAAGTATTATATACCAATAAAAAAGTAAAGGTATCTTCTTTCAAATGAGTAATAATTCACTTATATAACTTACATATTGTCCAATTAACATTTTAAAATTGTGAAGGTTTTATCTGACCACTCTGTATTAGTGTATAATGACAAGTCATAGGTATTTTGCGTTAATAATATTTTGTACTTAGAGGTCAGATAATGGACGATATGAATGACTATACAGATCAAGAGAAGGTGGTAGAAGACAGAGGGAAGCATATCAGTTCTTCTACGAACGACACCTCGATACGCCATTCCTACATCACCCTCTCTCGATCTATATATTCAGCCATATCATCCATTATCTGTAATCTAAATAAAAAATATTATTAACGCAAGATATCCATGAGAACAGACTACTACTGATACACCCTGTATATAATCTGATTAAAAAGGAAGAAGCCCAAATGAATTAAAGGAATTATGAACATCCCATCGCTATCTCGATTTAATGAATCCTCAGATGTCAAATGAAACGTCCAAAATGTCGTGTGAAAAAAAACAATGTTATTCACGTGAAACGATTTAAAATTACTTTCCTTCCATCATATACGTATAAATATTGCATTTTAGTGTCCTTTAATTCGTCCTCGAATACTTTTCGTTTTTTGCGTAGGTCTATTTGGGAAATTATAAAAAATTAACTCAGTAAAGTTTAAAACTGAAAGGCCAAAATTAATATTAAAATAGTCCAATTTTACAATTACAGTATTTATTTTATGTTAAAATTATTTTAACAACAGAAATTGTAAGATTGTATTTATTTTATAAATAAAGAATTATTCATTCATTTATTTATTTATAAAACTCACGTAATCATATTGAAATAATCTTTTACTTTAAGGAATCCCCCTTTACTCCCGCGTTATTTTACAGATCTTGTTCTTTTCCTCAAATACTAAAACTAGATACAGGAATACCTCAAAATTCGTCGTTAATTCGTTCCGGAATAACACGACGAAATTCGAGGTAGATTATAACATGTTTCAATGAGAAAACATTTTACTGTATTATGTTATTAAACAGATTAATTAATCGAATTCTACTCGTTTTTCGGCAAAATATATTGCGTTGGTAAGCAGTTGAATTTCGCCAATTTCGATCGTTTTTTTTTCACATTTTTTCAAAAAACGACGAATCTGCGAATATGGACGACGGACTGCGAAACTTTAGGTAGTAAAAGATTGACGACGAATCTGCGAAACGACGAAATTCGAAACGACGAATTTTGAGGTATTCCCACTATGGAGGATCGAAACCATTAAAATTAACTTTTTAGTGAAGTGATATATGTTTTATAATTTGTTAATATATTTACATCAAATATGACACCTCCCAAAGTATGTATATTTACTAGTATACTAGGTATAGTACAGATTAAAAGCTTATTTCCATTTTTAAAATTTCTTTTTCATGTTCATGGTTAGGATTGTAAAGGCCTTAAACGTTCCAAAAAAATAGTTGGGATCACCTGAAGATCATGGCCTCCAGCCTTCTTTAGTTAGCTTTATAAGGCTAACTAACGAATATATCACGACCTAACCTAACCAATCGTCAAGGGCGTACAGTTGACCTAACGAGTGGTTAGGTTAGGTCGTGATATTTTCGTTAGTTAGCCTTATAGCCTTATAAAGCTAACTAGAGAAGTCGGGGGGGGGGGGGCTTGATCTTCAGGTGATCCAATAGTTGTACTTAACTAGTATCAATCAGTCAATCACGACTGCTCTCATTTTTGATAGTTCTGTTCGCATATTGATTGTATAAAGTTTGTGACCCGTATCATGCTTCGAAATTTGCTAATAATTCACACACTCTATCTGTCTGTCTGTCTGTCTGTCTCTCTCTCTCTCTCTCTATATATATATATATATAATATATATATAGAGAGAGAGAGAGAGAGAGAGAGAGAGAGAGAGAATTATTAATGTGCATTGTTGACAAGTTTTGAAAAATGTATTAATTAAAAAAATAGAAAGAAAAACAAGTATTTTATCAGCTTACTGTATACCCCCCATGAAAACTCTAATATGTATCCCTAGGGGTACACGTACCCCCGGTTAAAAACCCCTGGGATACATAAATTACTTTTCACAGTGTTGCATAATGCGAGAAATAGGCTGGTTAAATAATCTTTTTAACTTCCAACTCTTCCACATCATCATTTTATAAGTTTAAACTTCCGTACTGTTAAAACAGCAATTACAGTATAATACTTTTATAAAAATTTTCCTTTCATCTGTTGGAAATTATTTTCCAACAAAAAACATATTAATCATACTGTTGACAACTTTTTCTTTACTTTATTGACTCTATTTTTATTATTATTATTTTTAACACTGTTATTGCATTATGCTTCTTTTTATTAGGTATAAATATATGTTTTTGAAGCAATCATATATACTCGTAAATATTCTCAATGTATCCACAAATTAACCTGTGCATAGAAATAAAAGTAAATATCAAATGGCTACTTGTAGAGAATCAATATTTACTCGTCAGTAATCGCAATATATATATACAGGGTGGCCCAAAAGGTACCTACCAAGTTTAAGCCTTTATTTCACCAAAACTATTGAGAGTACAAATATAGTTCACACGTCATTCAAATCAGCATCTCAAGCCATTTATATGACAATGTGTTCGATGTGCTGTCCCTCTACTTCGACGATTTTTCGCAACCTCATCCCAAAATTCGATACCACTCTGTGGAGAACCTCTGTCGGAATGTCGACGATTTGACGTTCAATCGATGATTTCAGCTCCTCCAAAGTCTTTGCGTTGCTCTGGTAAACTCTATCTTTGAGATATACCCACAAAAAGAAGTCACACGGGTTGAGATCAGGCGAATAGGCAGGCCAATCAATGCTGTCCATACTGCTTCCGATAGTCCAAACCAATGACATTCTTTCCAAACTGATGTTAAACAAATGGCGTGAGTAGTATAATGTGTCAGCAAATTTTCATCGAATTCTATTCATTCGTTTCGGAGAAAATGTAAGTTAATGTTGGTAGGTACTTTTTGGGCCACCCTGTATATATATATATATATATATATACATTGAGTGGCAGAGAAATTGGCCCACTTGGAATATTGCGAAAGGCAAAGACGTGGGCAAGCTTCTGCTTATAAATGTTTTAAAATTCGAAAATATAGTCTATGAGGCAACCAAATAACGAGACAAAACGTCAGCTGCGACCACACTAGCTGTAACGAATTTTCGACTTCTTTTAAGAATTCGACAGTCTGACATTCAGTTGCTCTTAGACTGCTAGTGCCACTTTTTTCTTCCACTAGTGGGAATAAGCATTTGCGTTTAGTAACAGATAGACTTCTAATGCTTTTGGGTTTCAGAATTGGACATTTACAATGGATTTAAGTGCCGTGAACGTCGCAAGAGTCGTCGCCCTAATTGAAGATGGTCGGAGCCAGCGTTACGTCACCGATGCGCTAGGAATTCCAAGAACAACGGTTCAACGTGTCTACCAACGTTATGTGGAGACAGGAGAGTACACCCGAAGATATGGAAGATCGCGCTGCACATCTGCCTGTCACGATCGTTTCATCGTCTTGAGTGTTTTGCGAGATCGTCGCTTGACTGCCACAAACGTCCGTAATGAGCTTGAAAGGTCTAGAGACTTCAGTGTATCGGAGCGAACCGTTAGAAGGAGACTTATGGAAGGTGGCTTACATGCTAGACGTTCAGCAATGGGCCCGAATTGTTCCCACACTACCGCAATGCTCGTCTTGCTGAGCCTCCTCCAAAAGCAACCCTCTCCGTAAAAGTGCACGGGGCGAATCTTTCTCTTGTTCTTCTTCACACTCTTTCCCGTCCATCGGATGCTGGAAGATTAAATCTTGATTCGTCCGTGAACAATACTCGTCCCCATTGGACCATAGTCCAATTGACATGCTCATAAGCGAAAGCAAGACGAGCATTGCGGTGGTGTGGGGGCAATTCCTGCACAGTGCTTCATGGGACAGATCTGTTCACTGGATAGGATTTTATGATCATATATATATATATATATATATATATATATATATATATATATATATATATATATATATATACGATACACACAGACCGTGCATGAAACAAGGAACTCTTCTGGGATAATTAAATCCACTATAGTCCGAATAAGTAAAGGTAAATGACAAATACCATAGTTTTTCTTTTTCATGATGCTAGCCCGACGTGGGCAACGGGTCACTCGCAAAGAGGTCCCATAAATATAGATTCCCTCACCAGCTATCTGCAAAGCAGACAGGATCCAGCTTTGGGACATGGATCTAGTGTTTAAAGCAGCCTAGCCCTGCTACATTTAGAACCTCAATATAAGCAAAAGACTCGCTGCCTTCACGTCAGATTGAATACATCAAAGAAAAAGGGTAACTATTATATTTTTAGCCAAAAACCAAAACTTAAACCTCAACTGGCAAACCTCAACTTCTTTGAGGTATTCAATCTGACGTGAAGGCAGCGAGTCTTTTGCTTATATGAGGTTCTAAATGTAGCAGGGCTAGGCTGCTTTAAACCCTAGATCCATGTTCCAAAGTTGGATCCTGTCTGCTTTGCAGATAGCTGGTGAGGGAAGCTATTTTATGGGACCTCTTCGCGAGTGACCCGTTGCCCGCGTCGGGCTAGCATCATGAAAAAAGAAAAACTATGGTATTTGTCATTACCATTACTTATTCGGACTATAGTGGATTTATTTATCCCAGAAGAGTTCCTTGTTGCATGCACGGTCTGTGTGTATCATAAAAAACTCAGGGGACCATTCTGAGTTCATTCCCATATATATATATATATATTATATATATATATAATTAGTGTTGTACCGATTAATTTACATCGGCATCAGCAGAATCAGCCATTTGTTGGGCAACGGCATCGGCCAAATTTAACCGATTCTCTTACCGATTCTTTGAAATTTTAAAATTTTCATTAAAAAACAAGAACTATATTTATAGAAAATTTAACATACAAAAACACTTTATGATAATTTATACTCATTTCAAAGTGTAATTATATAAAAATATTGTCCATCCACGAAAAAGGCAAAGCTTAATAAGTTACAGTAAGATGCCATATAATTTACATTTTCTGTAACTACCTAATCTCTAAATATTATAAACTATTGTAATCTCCAACCCTATATTAATAATAATTCTATATTAAATTGTACTTTATAATTTATATATTAAACCATCTTATTATGTTGGCTTTATTTTAAGTATTTTAATAATTTTATAAATCAAAATTATATATTCATTTTTTTTATTCAATTTGGCCATCAGGGACTTGAAATTCTAATGAAAATTTTTATTGTTTTTTATATTGTTGAAGAAAGAAAATACCTTCAACATAAGGAAAAACAATTACTTTAAATATTGATATTCAATTTAGTAAACTAACATAAAATTATTTTATCATTTTACTGAGTAATAAAACTTCTTAACATCCTTCCTCTTTTCTTAACATTTTTGGCGTTTCCTTTTCTCGTGATCTTTCCTGTAAAGGTCACATATACTCTCTTTCCAAAACAACTTCTAAGAGGTTAGGTGTGCTGTACCGCCTCGGCAGTTTCTTCACACCCACTCAGTTGCTGTCTCTTTACAGGGGTCTTGTCCCTTCTCATGTATGGGGTGGCTCAACCCGCACAGCCGTACATGACCGGATGGAATCAAAGGCTTTTTGTCTCATCAATTTCCCTCCTCTTACTCACTGTCTTCAATCCCTCTCTCTTCGTCGCAATATTGCATCACTTTCTCTTCACTGTCGCTATTATAAGGGACACTGCTCTTCTGAACTCTCCAACTGCATGCCTCCTCCTTTAAGAAGAGCACGCAGAAGCAGACTTTCGACACTTCCTCATTCCTTTTCTGTCCAACTCTCTAACGCAAAGGTTAATCGGTATTTTTAATCTTTCATCTACTCAACCGATCAACTCTGGAACAATCTTCCTCAATCCCATCTAACCTCCGCTCTTTCAAACGCAGAGTGTCTAGGCATCGCGAAATCCCTGGACCTTGATTTTGATTCTCTTTTTCTTCTATGGTGGGGGAGGGGGCACTTTTTCGGACATTCGCCCTTGGCCCCTTCTTCCTGAATAATTTTTTTTTTATAATTATAGTATATATATATATATATATATATATATATAGACCATTAAGTAAATTAGATTACTTGGATCTCATTCATGTAGTTACTTACTAACTATCTGCAAATTTCCCAAAAGAAATTCGTAATGATACTTTGATACAAATTTCTCATCACGACTGACGAAAATAATTTCATCATTATACAAAGAGAAATATTTTACATCACGGAAATGGAAAATTCTCAATCCTACGACGGAATTATTTGTTGAATAAAGAATTTATTTTGATGATTGAAATTCCTGTATCAGTAAGTGATATGATTCTTAATGTTGAAATTGTATAAAGTAACTGAATATGGCATGGTTACCATATTCGGAATTACATTTACATTTTTTAATGAGTTCTCTTGTTAATAAACAAGCTGAAAGACTGTCAAAATGAACAATGAACTGTGCTGATAACGTAAACATAAGGAAATGCTACAAAGCTTGTGGTTTTTTTTTCAGAATTTTTTATCACATTTTTAAACAGTTATACTTTTTTCTGAAGAAAACGTAAATTTAACATGGTTTGTCCAAAAACAGAATTTGAAAATCCGGTTTGTTAGTTGCAACGTCGTATTCATATTTTTTTCATTACGTCACATCATCGTTGCCTCGAGAGTTTTCATGGTGACCGAGGAAGTCAAATTTTATATTGCAAGCGCTGCATTCGGTGTGGCGTCGCGATTGTTTGTTGTCATTCTCAATTTCATACGTCAGCTTAATAACTCTGAAACCGATGTCGGTACCGTCTGTACAATCCCATTAACCTGAAGTAGATAAGCAAAACTTTACAAATTTCTGTGAATACTGCTCAGAGGTGGTCTACCAAAACTCCTGAAATCCTGAAATCCTGAGAAAAAAGCCCCACAATTTTTGAAACACTCCTTACAGCCAAGAAAGATTTCTACATACTGTATATTAAACGTCCAGAATTATTGTTTAGCATAAGCACTAGAAGGGATAATTAATCACTGTATATCCTGTATATACAGGTATTCAACGCATAACACTAGAGGATTTTAACACCTCGTACATTCGTTTGAGGGTCACTGAACGCCCTAAAAGAAAGTTTATAAGACCATTTTTCCCAATAACATAGGTTCCTGTACTAGATGTCATTTAGTGTACGTCTTGTCAACATTTAGTACGTCCTTTAGCGTACGTTGTATGGACGACACACTTGTGGACGACCCATTTCCAACTGTGATACCTTTAGACTCCAACATTTAAGCCCGACCCACCCGTGGCGGGCACGTCGGACACACCGCTAAACCATAGACGGCAGAAACCTTCTGTGATATGGAATCAGAACACAATCTAGACCATTCCACTTCAATATCATCCCGTTGGGAGAGTTACAGTAAAAAATCTTTATTGGTTCATTACGTATTAGCAACAAATAAATTATTTAATTCACTTCAAATGAAGAACAATATCGTTTGTGTGCGAGTGTTCTTTTAGCTTTATTCGCGCGCTCATAATAAGTCCGTTCGCTCTCACTGAATCGCGAAACTTTAAACTAGAAAGACAGGGCTCCCTTTTCTTACCCTTTATCCTACTTGCTATTATTTTACTTTTTATTAATTTCATTGAGTGTATCCTTGAGACTGAAACCGAAGTAGTATAGGAATATAGTAGTATAGAAGGGTTTGTCCGAGCAAAGATGACGTCATTAACACCGTTGCGAACGAAGCGAGGATCAGATTCATTTTGCTGCAAGTGAAACGAGGATCAGATTCAGTTTGTTGCAAGCGAAGCGAGCTTCGGTATAGTTCCTGTCGCGAGCCAAATGAGTCCCGTTCGACTTCCATCGCAAGCAATGCGACTCTCCGACTGGTCGGGAACAACCTTCGACTACATGCCAAAAATACCATCATGTCAGAGTTAAACTTGTTTGGACGTTAAACTTGTTTGGACAAACTGACCTATACGACTCACCGAAAAGTGGATAAGCGTCATATCACTCAGGGATATGCCCAATTGTGTTCTGGTCATGCACACTTGCCGCCCAACTGAAAGTAAAATTTTAAAAGCACAAACTGTTGTCATATTGCTTAACATACTTAACTCATTTGTCCTTACTGACTAACTCTTTATTGATTCAATTTTTGGGTCATAAACCAGTGAAAAGAACTATGTAGGTTGTCATAAAATATGGAAGTTCATGATTTCGATAGCCACTTGCACGCATGATTCTCGTTGTCTAACGCCGATGTCTTTACCTCCAACCACACCCCATCTGCAAAGGAAGAAATGACCTCATCAGAGATAACAGTACTATGGTTTACTATTGCTATGTTTGCTTCAGAATGACCTATCACACATTTACATACCAAAGCTTAAAAGGGTAAAAAAATAATTATAATACCTATTTTATATGGTTTTATTGTGCCTGAACGCAAATTTTTTGGCAAATAAATTGTAAAGTTTGCATTTAGAGTGCACGCGAGCTTGTCAGTTTGAACACAACACTGAGCCAATTAAATAATAAAACTTGTAGATATTAGGCCTCATAAATTGGTCAAGTAATATAGTTCTGCTTTTAGAGTATATATATTTTTTTATCACTATCAAAATATATAAATAAAACCTTTTCCTGTTTTTGGAATTGGAAATCGATGCTTTTATTTCTTTTTAAATGTTGGAATCATTTTATATGCATGAAAAAATATGTTTTTTCCAAAGCCCATAAATGGATGGAAGCTATAAAAGTAGTCGAAATTTATTTTGCGCTTAATTAACAATTTCTTTATGGATTTATTTACAAAAATGCATTTATTTTCCGGAAAAGAGTTACGCTATATAGAAAAAAAGAAATTCGGGTGTTATCTGATATTTTTTGGGGGGCAATTCGTTTGCACAAATGTCTTTTACACTTTATTATACTCAATAGACTTACTGTAGTTTACTAATAAATACGAAGTTTGGGTATCTGTGCTAAAACAATATATATATATATATATCGCAACCAAGTAATTTACCATTCCCATATTCGGACTATATCCCTGTTTATGCCATGCGAAATTCGCTCCAAGAGCGAATGTCTCTTATTATCATTCTCAACCGAAGTGCAACCAAGAGTAATCAACCTTTTATTATTCCCATTTTGTCCATTTCCAATTCGTTAGGAAATTAGTGTTATTAACTGTAAACATCTTATATTCATCCCTCAATCTATAAACCCATCATATCATGCATGCACCTTTGGCTACAATAGGATTAAATCCTTTATTTGTACTACGAAATTACATCTATTGTCATTTATTCCCATTTATAAACAGCAAACTATATATGGCTTATAAATATCCGCTTAATTACTTTTTGTATTTTGCAATAATTTCTAACTAAATACATAAGTATCGGAATTCACCGATACATTCCTTCGAGACGTTGGTCTCAGACTCCGAATTCCTCTGACTTTTAACCTTATCGTTCCTAAAACTCTCTTCTTCCTTATGTTATGTTATCTATGTTATCGTATTATGTTACTGTCTCGCTATCTATCTACGTTACATGATTCTCCCTGTCATCACTGATCATACTTATTATTAACATTCTACTTTACCTGTGTAAATTAATATCTAAGTAATTTTAATGGAAAATGTATTATGTTGTCTTTTTTCCTTTTACTGTACGTCACTGGCTAATTAGGCTTTAAAATAATAAATAATTATGATAATCATAATAATAATAATAATAAAAATAATAATTATTATTATTATTATTATTATTATAATTATTATTATTAATATTCGACATAATTATTAAGTCTTATTCATGGTTAACTAATGAATAGAAATTGTTCATTCAACTTCCCTCTAAATTATGGGATAGCAAATAAGTATCCCATATTATATTCATCTTATCTAGACAATCTAATTGCAAGATACTTCATTAAATATTTGATAAATATTGTAATTAAATAAGTGTATTCTTAATAGTGTAATGTGTTAGTACTGATTAGTACATAATGTACCACGTACTTAAAATGTACTTAATGTACTTAAATATAATGTACTTCATATCAGTGCACAATCCCGACATTATGTCACCATCCAAAAGTAGGTAATCAGCAAAAAATTTATTTTTTATTCAGTATTTTATTTTTAATTTTTATTTTCATTTAAGATGAAACAGTTTGCAGATTTTTCATTAAGGGAGAAGTTAACCTTCAACTGCATTCCCCCTCCCACATGAAATCCTAGTCGTATTTATCTCAATTTTATTTTTAAAATTAAATAATTCCGACCATCCCCCTTTGGTCGAGGAGGATATTCTCTCCTATCTTTATAATCTTACTAGCTGAGGTACGCATTCTTCATCCCATAAGAGGTTCCCGTGCCAAATTTGGTAGCTCCATGTCAAACGGTTTGCGCTTGCATAAAGAACAAACAAACAGACAGGCGAAAATATATAATAGATTATCTCAATCGGCTTTTACTCATTTTTAAACCACTTCGGTCCAACCTTCTTCTGTTGTGACTTTATCATAAAAGTATCTGAGTGAAACAAGTCTCTCTTTAGAAATTACTGAGTCTTTCTTCATCCCAACTCGTGTTATATTGGTTCATACTACTCGATAATCATTTCTCAAGCTAATGCCTTCTTGAACTTCGAGGACTATACTTTCGTCAGAACGTCCAGAGTGCTCCTGCCTTATATAAAAAATCCTGCTGGAACAAAGTAACACTGAGGTTAAAGTCCATTCCTTGAAGAAATGGTATAAATTTTTCAGTTACAATTTACAGCAATAATCGAAGGTCAGTTGATTAGTTACAGAATGAAATTACAGCTGTAACAAATGGAATTATAGTAGATATTTTAGCACAAATTTTACATATTGAAATCTCTGAAGATGTTGCAAAGTTAACATAAAATTAAATGAACATTATGCAAACTTAGGTTTTAAAATTAAGTAATATAAATTTTTAAGTGAAAATTACACCTTTAACATCCAGATTGGAAGATAGTTATGCGTAACTTTGTATGCAAACGTGTAGATATCAAATTACAGATTCAAGATCACATTTATTCAGATTAACTTTTCTCTAAAAGGAGTTGCATGACTGGTTTTCTTTCATAATCCACATACCACCTTCAGTGTAAAATTTTACATTTTTTGAACCTCTTTTAAAAAAGATGAGGAACATCTACTCCGAATGAGAGGAGAGTAGGATATGCGACTCATTACCAGACTGTTCTTGTTGCTAGCGTGAAAGTGTGTTTCAGTTTTGAAAATAAATAACGGTGCTATTTCTATAACGGTGCTATGTCTATACATTTCTATAACGGTGCTATTTCTATAACGGTGCTATTTCTATACACTTCTATAACGGTTCTATTTCTATAACGGTGCTATTTCTATACACTTCTATAACGGTGCTATTTCTATAACGGTGCTATGTCTATACATTTCTATAACGGTGCTATTTCTATAACGGTGCTATTTCTATACACTTCTATAACGGTTCTATTTCTATAACGGTGCTATTTCTATACATTTCTATAACGGTGCTATTTCTATACATTTCTATAACGGTGCTATTTCTATACACTTCTATAACAGTGCTATTTCTATACATTTCTATAACGGTGCTATTTCTTCGCTTTTCTAACACTGTATTTTTATGCTCTTCACAAAAGAGAGAGAGAGAGAGAGAGAGAGAGAGAGAGAGAGAGAGAGATGAAGAGCCCTGAGATCACTTGTATATTACGAGATGAATATGAACGATATAGAAAAAAATAAATGCCTCATCTCGATAGTCTTTTTTTACGAAAGATTTAACTTGAAATATGGTGTTTTAGAGGTATTAGCAGAAGCCTTTTAATGAAACATATTCGTATATTGCTCCTCGTATTTTAAATGGATGACTTCTTTATTTAGTGTAGCAAAGTATGACTACTTTGAAGATTTATATATCAAAGAAGTTATTACACGCTGTATGAAAATATATAGAAATATATATTTCAAATTTAGCTCAAAGCAAATTTTATGTATCTCGGCTTTCATATGCCGCGTTTGATTGAGAGATGACAGCCTTTTGAATTACTAGCATGCCCATTTTTTCATACCCGGTTTCGGACATTAACTACCTGGGTTGCTTTATAAATTGTCACAGTATTAAAAAGGAAATATCCGATGTTTATACAGAGGGTTGACAAAAATAAATAGATACCACTATGATTGCCCTCAAAAACAAATGGCAAAGCTTATTAATGGAATGCTAGAATGTGGTTAGCGTTACATAGCGCAAAGGGAAAATCAACACGATTCTAAATATATTCATTCAATAAATTTATTATTTATTGATTTTTATTATCAAATAGAAAATTATGACACCCCCCCCCCCCCCGAGGGTGTCTATTTACTTCAACTATCAACTTTACTTTACTATCAACCCTCTGTAAACCTTCTTTACAAACTACGCGAACAAAGTGAAAAAAAATTAAGTTTTTAAGAATATGGAGAGAGGAATATACAAAGGAAAAAAAAAAGGCTACTTTTCGCTTCATATTTTCTAAAAGAGAAAATATGAAGTTACTTTTATTAATTTTGCTACTTGCGACGTATTACTGCGACCGAACCTTTGGCAGCAGCCCTCTTCATTTGTGCATTTTTGGGATTTAATGAAGAAAAAAATTATTTTTAACTCATATTGCCTTCATAACCTGCCGCGCAAGGCTAGGACAGAGACTTGACTTGGGTATTTATGAAATTGGTTTTCGAATGATGGTAAATAAATGTTTTGTAAGGTTCACAGAAAATGAAAAATAGGCAACTTGATTCAAAGTAACCATTGTAACTGGTGTCTTCGTTGACCAAAGTAACCATTGTAACTGGTGTCTTCGTTGATCAAAGTAACCATTGTAATTGGTGTCTTCGTTGACCAAAGTAACCATTATAACTGGTGTCTTCGTTGACCAAAGTAACCATTATAACTGGTGTCTTCGTTCACCAAAGTAACCATTGTAACTGGCGTATTCGTTAACTGCTAAAACTACTCAAGTTGCCATATTTGAAGGTTAGTTCTGCTCTTGTCACCTGTTGTTTTAACCATTTTGAAAAGTAAAGAAAATGTTATTAAAAATCAGTTTGACCCTGAATGCCTTTCTTTTTATGCAGGAAAGAGTGGGCCAATGGCGAACGCTCGCAAAAATGCACACACAAACACACACACACACACACACACACTCCAGATAGGAGAAGGAGAGAGCCGAAATCAGGGTACAGAGTTTTAGAGATGTCTGGACAGAGCGTTTGAAAGATTGGATGCCATAGATAGGTAGAAAAATGAACTGAGAAAGGTTTTCCAGAGTTGACCAGTTGAGCATATGAAAGATTGAAAATATCGATTAACCCTTGCGTTAGAGAGTTGGGCACTAGTCCTTGTCTAGTGTCTTTGTTGACTGTCATTTTGTGTTTAGGCCTACCTTTCATGGGTTCGAATAGAACAGTGCCCTTTGAAAAGTATACAGTCAAGCGTTATTTGATATACACCGGAGATAAAAGGAGTTTTAATGATACTTCTACGAGCAAATTTTTTCTATTGTATCGTGTCCAAATGGACATTAGAAAACAATCCACTTGCCCAAGTTAGGTGCCATACTAGACATATAGAATAAATATGGTATACGAAGTTCATACACTGAAACTCAATAATAGATGAGTTACCCTTTCCAGCCAGAACAGGCTGAAAAGGTGATGGGCAGAAAGATAAATTCGGTGAGAATCAAGGAAAGTGAAGAAGAGAAATGAAAACGTTGAAGAGAGGAGTACAAAGGAGAGAAAGCGAAGAAACGATGTGGAAGCATAAGAAGAGAGAAAAGATGCCTGTGCAAAACCAGGCATGCTTAGCCAGGTTATTCTAGATGAGAACAAGTTTCCTTTGCAAGTTTGGGAATCCGAATCCCGGCGCCTACTAACCCCATAATGAGGCCAGAGGCCCTCCAAAAACATGGCAAATAGGTGCCAAAGATAGAACATCAATACTTCCCGCAGGACGAGGCCATATGCCAATAATTCGTTTCCTGTGTGTGGTAGTAAAAATAGTACTCAATTACTAGAATTACCAACACTTTCCATAACTTCAACATGACATTCACTCTTCTGCTGCGGACAGTGCTTTTCTTGGATTTGTAACATATGGATTCAAGGAAGCAGTCATAATAGTCAGCATTATTCCTTTATCTGTTTTTTGGCAGAAAACCATAAAGATTAATTACTTCGTAACTCGTGTTTGGATTAAGCGTTCAACATTTTTTAAAAAAACTGGTTTATTTTGTCTTGTACCAATGTTCCCTGAAGAGTTCAAATAAACTCAAAGATTTAGACCGGACTTAGAAGCACTTATAGAATATTTTTTTATTTTCCCAGGGATTTATATATAAATAGTTTTCAGTAACTCTGAATCACTGCGGCTACACGTAATTTTAAAGGCTTCTTCAAGTTGGATTACATGTGTACTCTGTATGATTACATATACAGTATCTATCTATCTATCTATCTATATATCTATCTATATATATATATATATATATATATATATATATATATATATATGGGGTTGAACTCAGAATGGTTCACTGAACTTTTTCATGATACACACCAGGCACCACACAAATTCGGACTATAGTGGATTTAATTTTCCCAGAAGAGTTCCTTGTTCCATGCACGGTCTGTGTGTATCATATATATATATATATATATATATATATATATATATATGCGCCTCGGTGGTGTAATGGTTAGCGTCGCTGACTACGAATCCATCGGCCCCGGGTTCGAGACCCGGTGACGGCAGCCGGCGCGCAGCAAAACCCAGCTGTTCATCCTTCCACACAATAAAGAAAGTGGTTGGTAGATAAATGGGTACGCTGGGTGGCCCAGTGGTTAAGACGCTGAGCTGCTGGTGGGGCGTGGTTCGGATTCCACGTTAAACTGTAGTTCTAAGGTGGAGTGAAAGGCTTGACCTTCGTCAGAATGAACATTTCGGACGGAAGCTAACCAAAGGTTACCAAAGGTTATATATATATATATATGTTGGAAAGGTTTTTGGCAAGATGGCAGAAAGAGTGAGAAGAATTAGAATTGGATAGGTTTTTTCATTTTTGTCGGATGAAGGAATTTTTGGCGAATCGAAGAACAGATTTTGCACGATTCCGGGTAGAAATATAAGCTTAACGAGAGTCAGAAGTTGGATGGCGATGGTACCTTCTGAAAGCCTCCGTGGCCGGGACCCATCCGGGTGCAGTGAGCGCATCAGGAGGCGTACATTCCATGTCCTATTCGTACTACTAATGCAGAAAAACTTGATTTAACTTTGCTCGTTCTAATGCTATCCGCAACAGAGAGGAGGCTTTCAGAAGGTACCATCGCCATCCAACTTCTGACTCTCGCTAAGCTTAAATTTTTGCTGGAATCGTGCAAAATCTGTTCTTCGATTCGCCAAAAATTCCTTCATCCGACAAAACTGTAAAAACTTATCCAATTCTAATTCTTCTCACTCTTTCTGCCATCTAGCCAAAGACCTTTCCAAAACTTTACTTCTTATTTCCCTCCTCTTTTCCATTCCGACGGCTCAGTTGCCGTCTCTTGTCCCGATTAAAGCTAAACTCTTCGCTCAAACTTTCGTCTACTCACCCCTGGACGATTCCGGTGCTGTTCCTCCATCGCCTCCTTCCTCTGGCTTAATTATGTTTGAAATTAGAATCTCTTCCAAAGATGTTTTTTCTGCCCTATCTGGGCTCAACTCTAGGAAGGCGTGCGGTCCTGATGGCGTTCTCAAGAACTGTGCTTCTGTGCTGACACACAGCCAAGGCAAACTCTTTCGTTTTTGTCTTTTATCTGGTACTTTTCCTTCCTGCTGGAAGTTTGCTTTCACTCAGCCTGTCCCAAAGAAGGGTAACCGCTCTCAGCTTTCCAACCACTCCGTCCAATTGCTTTGATTTTTGCCCTTCTAAAGTTTTGTAATCTATCCTTGATAGGAAAATTCTTAAACACCTCTTCTCACAACTTTCCTTTAGATCGTCAGTATGAGTTCCGCAAGAGGCGCTTTACTGGCGATCTTCTTGCATATCTATCTGACTCTTGGTCATCCTCCTTTCGGGATTTCGGTAAAACTTTTGCTATTGCGCTTGACATATCAAAAGCTTTTGATAGAGTCTGGCACAAAGTTTTAATCTCCACACTGCCCTCTTTCAGTTTTCTATCCTTCTATCTGTGCCTTCATCTCTAATTTCCTTTCTGGCCGATCTATAGCTGCGGTTGTAGATGGCCACTGTTCTTCTTTTAAAGCTTTCAACAGTGGTGTTCCTCAAGGTTCTGTCCTGTTACCCACTCTTTTTCTTTAATTTATCAATGATCTCTTAAGTCGCGCTTCTTGTCACATACACTCCTATGCTGATGATTCCATCCTTCACTTCTCTACCCGCTTCGCGAAGCGTCCCTCTCAACAGTCATTCCATGATTCGCGCGGGATGGCTATGGTGCACCTGACCTCTGATCTTTCTGCCATCTCTGGTTGGGGCAAAGAAAGCCTTGTGGTTTTCAACTCCTAAAAAACTCAGTTTCTTCAATTGTCTACTCGTCACAATCTTCCACACGGTTATCCCCTTACTTTCAACAATACACAAATCAATCCTTCCTCTTCTCTTAACATTCTTGGCGTTTCCTCTTCTTGTGATCTTTTCTGAAAAGATCACATATACTCTCTTTCCAAAACAGCTTCTAAAAGGTTAGGTGTGCTGTACTGCCTCCGCAGTTTCATCACCCCAACTCAGTTACTGTCTCTATACAGGGGTGTTGCCCGCCCCTGTATCGAGTACGTTTCTCATGTATGGGGTGGCAAAACCCACAGCCCAACCCACAACCCATACTAACAATGTACTCTTTAATACATTTTTAGTTTTTGTGAAGTACATTTAGTACTCTTTCAGTTCCAGTGTTAAACTACAGGGTGAGCGAAAAGTCCACATGCACCTGTCCACTTCCAACACAGTGTAGGTAAATGTTTACAACACTTCTTGCGGGTGTACAGGGACTTTTCGCTCACCCTATATATAGCGCAAACAGTTTTCAGTTTATGAAATAGACTCTTGACCATTCCTAAACCACTAAACAATTTCGTTTTATATCAAATTACCAAAATTCATATTTATATTACTCTTTGCTTCTATAGCTTCAGAAGAAATATTGAAAATATTTAATAAAAGATTATATTGATGAGACACAAAACGATAGACTCTGTTCTCTCTCTGGATTACCCGCAGTCCCTCTCAATGTTTACTGATGACGGGATAAAATGAAATATCTATTCTCCAGTAATATTTTAAAGAAAGCCATCTCTTTACAATATTTAGTTATAAGGACTGTCATTATAATAGGCTTCTCTCTTTTTGTTTGAATGGCTTTTCAATTTAGATTCGCCTTGCAAGTAAAATTACTTACATGCAAAACTACTATTAACAATTATTACAAAATTCGAAATTTTTACTTAATAATACATTCATTCTTAATAATTTGAAAGTCCATTTAAAAACCCTTATCATATATATATATATATATATATATATATATATATAACCTTTGGAAGCTTCCGCCCGAATTGTTCATTCTGACGAAGGACAAGCTTTTCACTCCACCTTAGACCTACAGTTTAACGTGAATCTGAACCACGCCCCACCAGCAGCCCAGCGTCTTAACCACTAGGCCACCCAGGGTACCCATTTATTTCCAACCACTTTCTTTATTGTGTAGAAGGATGAACAGCTGGGTTTTGCTGCGCGCTGGATGCCGTCACCGGGTCTCAAACCCGGGATCGATGGATTCGTAGTCAGCGACGCTAACCACTACGCCACCGAGGCGCTGAGTGTATATATATATATATATATATATATATATATATATATATATATATATATATATATATATATATATGTATATATATATATATATATATATATATATATATATATGCATAGGGTGGGCCGAAAGTCTGGATCCATAGGAAAATATTTATTTAAATACATAAATTACAACAAATGGTAAATACTTAAAATGAATATCAACTTTAACTCGTAAATGCGTATCCGTGATACTGTACAGTAGTTCGTACTCCAGTATAAACAACAAATTATAACAAATGCTCAAATTGGCGGCCTCTGACATCGAGACACTTAGGGATGGAATTTATGATTTTTAATAATTCTTCGAATTGACGTTCTCGAGATGCGTGTTTCATTTGATAATCTTCTTGTTGACTTTACTGGACTATTCGTTAAAGTTTCAAATACCATTGCAGAGGTATTTTCATCAGTTGCAGTTTTTGGACGACCAGAAAGCCGTCGATCATGTACACTTCCTGTTTCTTTGAAACGTTTAAACAACTTGCCAACAGTCGCATGTGTTACTGGATGCTTATCAGGATGATTTCTATTGAATTCGGTAGCAACTTCTCTGTGTGTAGCGCCCTGTCTTGCGGACATGAGCACAAGTTCTACCCGATCTTCTGTTGTTAGATTCGAAGCCATTTCTGGGCTGAAATAAAAAAAGTATTTGAGTATTTATACTGGAGTACGAACTACTGTACAGTATCACGGATACGCATTTACGAGTTAAAGTTGATATTCATTTTAAGTATTTATCATTTGTTGTAATTTATGTATTAAAATAAATATTTTCCTATGGATCCAGACTTTTGGCCCACCCTGTATATATGTATATAAATTATTTCATTAATTTTTCCAATATTTTAGCGAGACGTATTAAAATCTGGACTGAAAATCTATATATCTCAAGTGTCCCTAAACCATTTATATAAACTGTTTTCTTACAAAAAAAAAAAAAAAAAACCTGCACGGAGGGTGAATTGAGAGTGATTCACTCTCAGTTTTCGAAAAATTTGTTGCGTCCCTTTTAATAAAAGTGGGGTGCGCACAGACACATTTTAACTCTAGGACAGTATTTATGCGTTAACAACACTTAACAAAATCAATAAAAACAAAATGCGAAACTGACATTCAAAATGTAAAAATAATAAAAAAAATAAAAAAAAATTGAAAGTTGGAATCTTAAACCGAGTTCGTTTTCACCTATTATTTTAATTTTATATAAGTTTTTAGTTTTTAGTTTTCAGTTTTTAGTTTTTAGTTATATGAATTAGTTTTCGTTCTTAAAAAAAATTTTATTTTGTTATTCAGAATTAAAAATTAGTGAATTTAAAATTCAATCGATTTGCGAGTGAATTAAATATTCTCTGAAGGTTTTTTTTTGGCCATATTTGTTCAGATATTTGAATTATTTTTTTAACAAATATATTTTTCTTTCTTTCGCTTATGTAGGAAGGAGTATCACCGAATTGAAGTTTGGGAAAACAAAAAAAGGGTTGCAGGTCCAATTGCAAGTTCGTGTCCGATGATGATCACCTCCTTCCCTCCCTATCTATGCACCTTTTGATACATTGCAATGTTGCAGTACTGAAAACCCTTCTCATTCCCCCTTTGCAAGCCACTCTTTCCCTTGATGGTTCTCACAGCAACCGAACAGAGGAAGAGCAAGAACGCAATGAAAACGAAACGAAGAAGAAAAAGGAAGAATAGAAGAATAGAGACAGAAGGAGAGTAATCCTTATCGCCAACTGCAACAGAAAGAAGGACGATTATACAGTGTATATACTGTAATATATATATATATATATATATATATATATATATATATATATAATATATATATATATATATATATATATATATACAATATATACACTGTATAATCGTCCTTCTTTCTGTTGCAGTTTGACGATAAGGACTACTCTCCTTCTGTCTCTATTCTTATATTCTTTCTTTTCTTCTTCGTTTCGCTTTCCTTGCGTTCTTGCTCTTCCTCTGTTCGGTTGCTTTGAGAACCATCAAGGGAAAGAATGGCTTGCAAAGGGGGAATGAGAAGGATTTTCAGTATTGCAACATTGCAAGTTCATGGCGAGTTCTTAAAGCAAACTAATTTTAAATGCCTTCTGAGCTTCATGAATGGAGACAGCATCACGCGTATCAAAAGAAAAAGTTGCTATCTTAAAGTCATCAAAAATGCCAAACAAAAAAAATTGCTGCAACAAGCCATGTTCCGCAGTATGTCAAAACTGGCATTGGTGGTAATGGCACTTCGGGAGGAGTGTCTTTATAGTAGGCTACTGCGCTCGCAACGAAGCTTTGACAAACACTTTCTTGACGTTAGAAGTCAAGCTATTTACGGTAGGAAGAACAATTCTTACTTGTTCTACGACGCGATTTAAACCGTGTAATGATGTTACTGCTTTTAGCATGTAGGCCACAGCATCCGAAAGCAAAACAAGTACCTTTTTTCTTTCGTTGCCACCACTAGCCGGGCCCAAGTATGGGGGAAGTAAAAAGGGTTTACTGGGGCCTGAAGAGCCAAGGGGCCGGCAGGGTTCAATTGAGAAGTTGTTGTAAACCTTTTTTTGTAGCTTTCTTGTGAATGCTGTGTCTATTAATTATGATCTGATCTGAATGTAATGCATTTATTTCGATAAAAATATTTAAAAATATGCATGAATGACTTATCTGAAACCAAGGGAATGGGCAGGATTCAGAGGCAAGGGGACCAGGGGCATTTTTAACATAGGGGCAAGCGGGGCACGGCCCCGATGGGCCCCCCTTACCTCGGGCCCTTTTGTCTACTTTTGTAGAAATTTTTCTAACTTGTAAGACTAGGCGCAGAAGCACGTTCTAGATCAGTGATCATTACTCCATGGTTCTTTAATCTTGAATGTAGTTTGAACAAACATGTTAACCATTATGTGAGCACATTTTATTTCACAAAATTTACTATTAGGTTATATTTAATCATTTATCTTCCTGGGAGGATGTAAGTCATTGGTTCTAACTGTTGTAAATTTTGTAATACGTCATCTGAATCTAGATATTTAACTGTTTGTATTTATTTTCTAAACATTAAAAGTTTAAGATGAAAAAATCAAATATAATTTAGTGTACAGGACTGAGATGGTTGCTATAATGTAAGTTGGTTGCTACAATTCTTCTGCTCTATATATTTGCGTTCTGAATAAAGTTTTTTTTACTTTGGTTGAGATAACTTTACTTAAATATGTAGTGATGATTAGTGAAAATATTAAAGAGTTTTTCGAGACCTTCCATTAAGGAAAACTGTTAAACGGGGCCCGGGCCCCCTATATCATAACTTGCCCCGACCAATTCAAAACCTTTAAAACGCCCCTGAAGGGGACCCGACATGTGATTGTGTACTGGGTCAGAGAAAGGGATGCTTGGGTCCAGACTGACCATTAGGCCACAATAGTCTCAAAAAATCGTTCACAAAACGTGCCAGAGTAGAATGAATGATCCTTTAAATCCAATATCTTGCAAGCGAAAAGGTGAGGATTCCGTCCAAACACAGTTTCCCTACAATTAAGTTAACTACATAGCGATTACAGACATCTGTGTGTGTGTGTGTGTGTATATATATATATATATATATATCTGCATGTAAATATGCATTTGGATATGCAGCGAAATGGCTTATTGTTTTACTGTAGAAATGATCTTTTTAAGATCCTTTCTAAGCAAATTGCACTATCGCACTAACATTAAAGTGGCACAAGTTAAGAATTTTCCGTAAATCGTGGAAAATATGCAAATATATGCGCTAACGTCAGTTATTTGCATTAAACCCTCAAATATGGATTTACATATTCACATATGCATTTCTCCAAATTCCTGTCTCTGATTATCACATCTCATAAGTGAACGACGGTTTGTGCAAATAATCTTTATCTCGAAACGAGAGCTAAAAGCTGGGAACAACCCATCGACTATGTTTATCGTGTGTGTGTGTATGTGTGTTTGTGTGTGTTGTTTGTGTGTGTGTGTGTGTGTGTATGGCTGTACGTACAGAAGGTTGGCAAAAGTAAATAGACACCACGATGATTGTCCTCAAGAACGAATGACAAAGCGCATTAATAGAATGCTAGAACGTGTGTCTACTTTACATGATGGAAAAGGGAAAGCAGTACGATTCTAAATATATTGATTCAATAAATCTGTTACCATTCATTGACTTTTATTATCAAATAAAAAATTATGGAAAGAAAAAAAACCGAAGGTGTCTATTTACTTTTGTCAACCATCTGTATATAATGTATATAATAGTACTTTGAAGTTAACTCGGCTCTCATTTCTTCCCTAACTCCTTTCAAAATCTCATTAAAAAAAAATTTACGAAACGCATTCCTACCGATATATTACTAAAAAAAATTAATTAAGATTCTATTTGACTTAAAGAATTTCGTAACGAGTGTGAAGAATCTGAAGAATCAAACCACCTAAAACACATTCTCAACATCCTTCGTAAGTTAAATCTATGAAGGAAGCTTTTCCCTTAATATTTGAACAAAAAAAATCACCAAATCCAGTAAATTCTCATTCAATTTCAATAGCTAACTTTTTGTGTAAATTTGAAAATAATTTAGTTACCCTTCTGTTATGAAAATTATATACTGAAAACGTATCATGTAACAATTTAATGTACTAATGTAATGTAATTTGGCTGGTATTATGTTTTATTTAATATTCACAGTTTTCTTTGAAATTTTTTCAAATGAGTTTACAATTTGGACAATTTTGTATGTTAACATAACATAACTTGTCTATCTGATTCAAAAGAACAACTCATCCGTTGATGTGTATCGTTGTATAAGTATGCTATTTATACAATAGAACCACTGTATTCTTTAGTTCGTATGAGGCATGGTTTTAATGTCCATTTGGACACGATACTGTAGATAATATTTGCTCGTAAGGGCACTAACAAAACAAGGTTACACCCAAAAGAATAGGTATTAAAATTGATTAAGAATTCATTAGATTAATTAAGAAATTTTTTTTCAAATATCAACTGAATAAGCTTTCTTCATGGATTCATCTACTTAAGAAAGTTTTATAAGTTTGAATTACACTTGTTCATGAACCTCATGAGATTCATGAATAAGAAAAACAAATTCAAACTTATAAAGATTTCTTGAGATGATATTTCATAAAAATTCTCCATCAAAACAAGTAAATTCTTATTCATTTTCAACACCTATTTTTTTGGGGTGCTCCTTTTGTTTCTAGGGTCATTATTCTTTCTTTGGGTTTTCGCCTTTTTTTGGATGTCAAATTCATTGTCCATCAGTATCGTATGTTTCTTACTCTGTGATCATTCCAGAAGTCTCTTTTACGTTTCACCCATTTCGATAGATGCTATTCCGATTTCTTGTGTAATTTCTTCTTGTACGTAACCTGTTCGTTTCGGGAGTTCTTATTTTTTGGTGTCTTTTGTTGTACGTATTTTATAATTTTTGTTAGTCTGATAATGTCGGTGATATCGAAAACAGTTATTTTCTCAATTTCTTGATGTTTTCGAATAAATTTTGGGGAGTTCATTGATGGAAGGTGATAAAAGCACTTTTTTCTATACTTGCAGTTCCCATAAATTGGGTAAATTTTGCAGATAGTGAGGTGATGCAATCTGCATTTGACTCCAAATTTATAATTTTCATTTTATAGTAAACATTACGTAGAGTTGGATGTGCATAAATACACCGTCCTCTTCAGTGTCTGCAGTTCCCTTTTAGCGTAGTGTCTCAATACAGTTTGTTTATATTTTCGTAAGAACTTTTATTCTTTACATTGCTTCCGCTTCGTTATTATTTGATGACCTTTCCATATCACTTTTGTTTGATTCTTTAAAAATATCTTTCTTTTTCTTTCTGAGTTTTTGTTTCTCTCTCTCTCTCTCTCTCTCTCTTTGCGCCTTTCTCTTAAATCCGTTGTGATCGCCATTTTCTTTTCATCCGTTTTGTCGAATATTTCCTACTTCTCTTCTTATTAAATACGATAAGTGAATTTACTTTTCTTGGACAGTCATGACGGAAAAATTTCAATCCTTCTGTTTGTTATATATACGAGTGTGTATATATATATAACCGCTCAAAACTTTGAATCGCCTGCATAAGTCTCTCCTTCGTGTTTCACACTTGATAATGAGGCTTCATAAGTTCATATCCTCTATGAAATCGATCTATGGGTTCGAATTTTATCTAGAACACTTAATATTTGAATCTGATAAGGCTGATTTTCGCTTCTCTTTGTGTAACCTTGTAATTTTTCTCTCTTCACTACTGTTTTCTCCATAATCTATTATTATATACTTGCGTACCCGCCCTCGTATATTTATATACTTAAGCTGGAATAAGAAATGTAATAAGAGCAGATTTTTGATAAGGTATTAACATAAACGATCTTCCTGTTGAAGTAATAAAAATAATTTTCAAATAGTTTTAAAATAAAATAGTTTAATGAAACTTCAAGACCTCACTACACCTGTAATTACACGAGATCTACTTTCTACCCCTTCTAAAATATAACCACAATCACTTATTCGAAAACATTTACCAAATTTTGCACTTTGTAATTATTATTATTATCATTATTATTATTATTATAACAGCTACCAACAGTGAACTCCAAAGAATGTGTGTACACACACACACATACACACACACACATACACACACACACATGTAGAAGTATATGTATATATATAAGGCTTAACGCCAACAAAAGTTCTTCAAATATAAAAACCAGTTTATACAGTCATCACAAAAAAAAAAAAAAAAACGTTGCTCCCCTTAAACCTAAATATAAATTCATTCTCCATAAAACGAGTGCAATCGGCCAAACTCCTGAGAATTACCCTTCCTCGACGCAGACGTGTCATTCAAAATGCACACAGAGGATTTGTGCAATAAATTAGCCAAAGTCACGTACCTACTTACAAAAGTAGGTGCATCACTCCCAAAACAAGTCCTGAGATCCATATACTTCTTTATGGTATGCCCTCATTTAGAGTATTACTCTACATTAGCGCTTACGGAAGTGCACGGCAGTATTTTATGCAGCCACTGTTGGTACTGAAAAACTTAATAATTACGAAAAACTATAAATCGAACAAAAATAATGAAAGGACAGAGAAAATATTCCACGATTTAAAAATTGTCAAGTAAATAGATAGGCCTATCTACATACTAAATCCTGTCTCATATATGTATCAAATCGTCCATAATGCTAAACCAGAAATTATGCAAAATAATATATTAGCTCCCCAACCCAACACCGCTTCATTGCAAGACAAACACGTACTTCAGAAAACCAAATTAAGCTATTGATTGTGCAACAGGACCTTTACGCTACTCAGGACCTGACATCTGGAACACCCTCGATCAGGAGACAAAAGACGCTAACACGCTAAAAACTTTCGAAAGAAACCTTAAAGACAAATTACTCAAAGCGAACAAACCATAATATCCCTTTTCCTATATTTCCATTCCGACCTTCTCCTCTCGCCCCCCCTCCCCTCCTTCTCCCCTCGCCCCCTCCCCCTTCTTCTCCCCTTACAACCAATTAGTTTAATGGTAAATAATTTATATTTCTATATAGCAAAACAAATAATAATTTGGGAAAGATAAAAATAAAAATGTTTAAGGCCAAGGTACATATCTAAAACTCATGTCAACAGCAAGGTATTTAAGATTTAGATTCTACGAGTACAGCCTATCTATCTATCTATCTACGTGTATATCTTAACGACAAAAGAGTAATAGTAGCTTCATATCTATATGTATCTATAAATATGCATAATCTCCATTTTTATACCTTAAGCCTACCGCTGGTAATCTTTGTGTCTCTATGTTTGTTCTCTCTATATGTCTTTAAAATTATCGTAAATAACCTCAATTCTCTGCTTTATTTAATAAGATTTGCCAAATAACCTCATTCTGCCAATAAAGCATAAAATTTGCTTTCAAATGGCACTTCTATGCTATGCATATATAGGAAAATATTAACTGTTAATTGTTGATATTTGTCCTATAGATGTATAAACAGAATAATAAATTGTATTTTGTTATTATTATTATTATTATTATTATTAACGTTTCAAAATCTATTCTTTTAGTATTCCCACACTCAGTTTTGCCAGGTGCATGGATGTACAGGGTGTCCCAGAATTAACTATCTATTTCAATGAAATCGGACAAATTTTTTAAAAACACACTTTATTTATGTTTATCATCTTTAATATGTGTTAAAAATGTATAAATTTCTAAATTTTTTTAATAATTTTATTTTCATAATTTTTTCATTATCTGGTCCAATGAAAGACCGTCTGAAGTCATAGAATGGCAAAGAGACTCTCCAAAGTTAACGTGTGGCTTGGAATGACCAAATCCAAAATTTATGGTGCTCCATCTTGTTGAAACACAACATTATCAGAATGCCATCATCAAGAAGCTGTGGTTCGAGAAACTGCTGAAGCATATCAAGGTAGACGGTACCTGTTACAGTTGCTTCCGCAAAGAAGAATGGGCCATAAATTTTGGATTTGGTCATTCCAAGCCACACGTTAACGTTTGGAGAGTCTCTTTGCCATTCTATGACTTCAGACGGTCTTTCATTGGACCAGATAATGAAAAAATTATGAAAATAAAATTATGAAAAAAATTTAGAAATTTATACATTTTTAACACATATTAAACATGATAAACATAAATAAAAGTGTTTTTAAAAAATTTGTCCGATTTCATTGAAATAGATAGTTAATTCTGGGACACCCTGTATAAGCATTTGTTTTAAAAACTAACAGTTATTTTAACTGCATTTAATCCCCACGTATTGCAACAGTTTCGAGTGGACTACATCCTCACTAAATCTAAAATATAAGAGGCTTGTTAGCATTTGGCAATTTTACTTTGTTGTATTTTCTGTTTTTTAATTGCATCAAATAGGCCAGCTGTAACTTCCGTAGTAGCATCTTCAACTTTGTTAGCTTTCCTTCAGCGATTCCTAGAAGGGAGATACTTGCAGGCATTTACGCGTTTTTATTCTTTCATAAAGCTCTTTGTTTCCCCTCGAAGTTCTCTCTCTCCCTCTTCATAAAAAAAGTCTTCTTTGTTTATCGACACATAGTTTTCGACCAGATGAAGAGAGCGTCACACATCGCAACTCGCCTCGAGAAACCTCTCGCAGCAAGTTTCGACCGTCAGTTCTTGTTGCCACGCGTCCAAGATGCCACGTTCATTTAGCCAGCCTACGTTGGCCGTATTCATTCCTTAATTTAAATAACTCAAAATCCATTTACTCGTGCGTTCTCCCATTTGTTAATATTATAAGTTAACTAAAATGCATTTGGCTTTTGTCATCAACGTTAATCAAAACTCAAACACTTTTCTTACTGTTCAATTGATCAAGCAACGCTAACATTTATCATTCATGTGTTTCATTTAATTAAACTAAAAACCACGAAGTTTATTAATCTCTTTCAATGACATTTATTTGTTTTGATCAAAAGATCAAAATGGTGGCCCCTCCCACTTCAAGCAAAGCAAATAATCTTTAATTAATCTAATCACATTCATTATAGGGCCTACAGTCAGCAGGCCACTATACACACACACACACACACACACACACACACACACAACTGTAGTTGGAAACAATCTAAGTTAGACATTTCAAAAGTCGAAATTGTTAACTTCTTCCTTATGTTTTGAGTATATTTTTCACTAAAGGAATGCAAAAGAGAAGAAGTAAGTTATACGAGAGACTAATTGTGTTCTTAACTTTACTTTTCGGCATTTTTGAACTCTCTTCACCATTATCCGAGTTTATTAATATGTTTCTGTTGTTGCCTTCAAAAACCTTCTTTATTCAAGATTTTGGCTAATGGAATTTATCTCCTCGGATTTACTTTGTTTCATTGAAACTTTCCATGGAATTATTGCAGAGGCCTTTTTCGTTAACTTTTAAATCAAGTTTATACATATATATATATATATATATATATATATATATATATACAGAGAGAGAGAGAGAGAGAGAGAGAGAGAGAGAGAGAGAGAGAGAGACTACAATTTTTAAACTAATTTGAAGCTGAGTCGAAGTTTACAAAAAAATGAGGTATAGTAAGAGAATGGAACACAGATTAAGGATTATATTAGAATATATACAGTGTGTGTGTGTATATATATATATATATATATATAATATATTATATATATATATATATAAGCATGTAATTTTATCCTAAAAAGTAAGTAAATTGCATTAAAAAATTACAAGGAATACGAAGGACCAACAGGAACAGACCTGCTGGTCCCTACGAGACTGTCTGTTTAAGAAAGGAAGATTAAAAAATGTAAGAAAATTTAAAGATAAGTGAACATTTTAAAGCAAAGCAAAGAAATGAGGTTGAAAGGAAAGAAAGAAATTTAAAGATAAAGTGAAGATTTTAAAGGAAAGAGGACAGAATCCTAATAAAAGTTCTACAGTACTTTTATGCGCTAACAAATACTTCTAACTTGGGTGGTTTAATTAACTCTTTCGCTGCTATGGTTAACAATTGATGACTGCTATGCTATGACTGCTATGCTATGACTGCTATTCTATGACTGCTATTGATGACTGCTATGCTATGATTGCTATTGATGACTGCTATGTTATGACTGCTATTGATGACTGCTATGCTATGACTGCTATGCTATGAATGCTATTGATGACTGCTATGCTATGATTGCTATTGATGACTGCTATGCTATGACTGCTATTGATGACTGCTATGCTATGATTGCTATTGATGACTGCTATGTTATGACTGCTATTGATGACTGTTATGATTGATAGACTTCTATGTAAATCAACTGATGATTTAATGTTTCTCTCCCGCACCTATACTATTATTTCATTATTTCATAAAGTAATTCTTTTTTCGAGCACCATATTTTTTTTTTGTGCACGTGACAAGAATCTTTGAATTTAAGATAGGAACGGAAGGGTTAAATGCAAGATACTGTGAGCATCTAGTTTCCTTTTAATTAGCCCTATATGGACAACTGTTACAAATTTGGTAGCACAAACGGTGCTCTTCCAATATGTGCTCTACCGCGAAACTGTGATCTACCATATTCCAATACGTGCTCTACCGTGAAACTAGCCTTATAAGGCTAACTAACGAAAATATCATGACTTAACCTAACCAATCGTTAGGTCAACTATACGCCCTTGACGACTGGTTAGGTTAAGTCGTGATATTTTCGTTAGTTAGCCTTATAAGGCTAACTAACGTACCTGCTGCTAATCCGAATAATCTAAGGTAGATCACGTATTGGAATGTAAATTTTAAGGTAGAGCACATATTGGAAGAGCACCGCACAAACTACACTAGGTCAAAGTTGGGGAACGTAAACTACACTAGGATCTTTAGGAGACATTTTTTAAGTGAATCCATCAAATAAAACATTAAAACTAACGAAAATATTACGACTTAATCTAACCAATCGTCATTTTATATATATATATATAAATAAATTGAAGATTGGTTAGTTAAGTTAAGTCGTAATATTTTCGTTAGTTTTAAGTTTTATTTGATTAGGTATACGCGGACAAAGTTGGGGAACGCAAACTACACTAGGATAATGTAAGGGAACGTAAACCACATTAGGATAATGTAGGGGGACGTAAACTACACTTGCTCCCAAATTTGTAATCTTTCACATGCATTTATAACTTAACCCTACAGACATTTTTTTTCATATAGGGTTAAAGCTTAAAGGACTCAACCGAATTACTGTGAACTACAGAGTGGTCACAAAGCCCCTTTGCAGTGAAATTACAGCATAGCTGTATGTTGTCCTTGTTTTTCATGCAAAGGGACTTTGTGGCCACCGTATACTGTGGCTGGCAATCCACTCCCCAAAAATTAACTATATGATTGAAGAAAAAAGTGCTTAGTTTTATTAGAATCAGTTTTGGAACATTTAAAGCATGATTGAACGTTTTATTTAAAATTTTAATTAAACCAATTTTGAAGTGATCCTTGAAGAAAATTAAAGTGAAAATAATTATGAGACCCAAAACGAGCTCGGGAATGATCGTAAGACATTCTTGTAGTAACTGAATCAACAGTTTATTTCGGACTAACGACATCTGGTAGACTTAACATAAAATCGACAAGTCATTGTGGGGGTTAGATTACGTCAGGTTAGGTTAGGTTAGCATCGGTTAAGTTAGCATCGATTAAGTTTGCATCGGTTAAGTTAGCATCGGTTAAGTTGGCATCGGTTAAGTTAGCATCGGTTAAGTTAGCATCGGTTAAGTTGGCATCGGTTAAGTTAGCATCGGTTAAGTTAGCATCGGTTAGGTTAGCATCGGTTAAGTTAGCATCGGTTAGGTTAGCATCGGTTAAGTTAGCATCGGTTAGGTTAGCATCGGTTACATTAGGTTAGGTTATAGTTTTTTAGGTGCTACTGTAGTATGCGGTCTACCGACGATTGGTTAGGTTTAGTCATGATATTTTCGTTAAAACTAACGAAAATATCATGACTAAATCTAACCAATCGTCAAGGGCGATTGACAATGGGATGTAAACAAACAATTAGTAAACAAGATAAGAAGCTATAATTAAAAGGTAGACCGCCGAATCGTAGGTCATATCTTGTCAACCAAATGGGTATACTGTAGGTTCGTTTATTCACTGACATTTAAAATTATTTCGGATTTTGTGGCAATTTAAGTTTAATACTCTTAACCGTTTAACTCTGGGTGACATATATGATACGTCCCGCGGCTGTGTGTCAGGACACCCCCGGAGTTAAAGGGTTAAAATGTAAATGTAAAATGATGTAAATAAATATGCAAGCCTGTAAGTTCCTTTCAGTTTTTAGGTCTTTTTTAAAAATTTGTAGGATTTATAAAATTTATGTATTTAAATGTTCAAAATACAATTGAGTTTGTCTTAGTCTGTAAGTCATCTTTAGGTCTTTTAATTTTTTTATAAAAACGGTGCATGTTTGCTAAAGGCAGTTTACAGTTGTATGTAGCAGCATCTGTATTTAATAATGAATTTATACTCATCTATGTAAACTCTGTGTGCGTGTATGTATATATATACAGTGTAAGCGAAAAGTCCCTGTGCACCTGCAAGAAGTGCAGTGAACCTGTACCTGCACTGTGTTGGAAGTGGACAGGGGCACAGGGACTTTTCGCTCACACTGTATATATATATGAAAATTATTTCACGAAAGTAACACGTGAAAAATATTTATGATGAATAAAACCACGAAGGGAAAAGAAACAGAGTGGTGCTCAAGCGCTTTCGTCTAATGACATCCTCAGGAACACTGGAGTGAAAAGAGAGTTCAGGACTATATATAGGTTACAAAAGAAAAAAAAAAATATATATATATATATAGAGAGAGAGAGAGAGAGAGAGAGAGAGAGAGAGTAAGTATAGAAATAAAAATTGTGGGAGCAAACACATTTGTACGGAAAACTAACAATTTTAGCACTTTGCCCGAAATTCAACATAAGCTCAAATTGCTTGTTTACAACCAATTTTTTTATAGTTATTGTCTGAATGATACATAGGTCATAAAAGAATAAAGAAATGAAAATAAATCTAAATTGGAAACAAAAATAGATATAAAAAAAAAATTACGAAACGATGCCTAAATGATATATAGGTCACAAACGAAATAAACATAAAGAAATAAACAACACAGATAAAAACATAAAAATTGCAAGCGGAGCATACAAATTCAAGCTCAGTTGGAAAGTTTACAATCAATTTAATAGATGATGCCAAAATGATATATATGTCACAAAGAAATAAAATAAAGAAGTAAACCAAAAAAATAAATTGAAAAATAAATTGTAAGAGAAGCATACAACTGTTTAGGGTCAACTCGTAAGTTTAATTAATTTAAAATATTTAATAGAATATTATATATATATATAAAAAGGTCAGGAAGAATTTATTGATGACCCCATTTACAAAATATAAAAATTTCGTTACTAAAAAGACGCCTCTGAGAGCTAATATTTAGTATTAGTTCCTGTTATTAAAGGAATAAAATGTTTATTAATAGAGAAATTAAACAATTTTTAAATACTGAAATACCGATAAAATACCGATATTTTAATTTTTTTTTAAGTAACAAAAAATAATTACGATGATGTGTATTTATGTAAGAGTTAAAATTCTTCAAAGGTATTTTGTTGTAACGTAAAGTTAAAATATTTAATTTAAGTGATAATCGATATATAAACAAGTTAAAATTAGTATATAGGTTTGGTAAAAAAAAATTTGACCTTCAAAAAATTTTTGCACGGCAGATGGTTCAGGGCGTGAGAATTTCTCACGGTTTTTTCCCACGCCTGCCTCCTACAACGCCCACTCGGATGTTCGCTCTGCTCACACCCTGCATCGAACGGAAGCTCACCGGTACCGGTAACGGATTCAGCCTCGCGTCATACCATCGAAAAATATTTACTAATTCTGATTACCTTTAAAATTCTGTTATTATTATTATTATTATTATTATTATTATTATTATTATAATCTTATTTATAGATTTTTCTTAGATGTATTTTACTTAATTTTAATCTCAAATTTTTAAACATTTGATTCATTAATGTTAAAAAAATTAAATGCTTATTACCACTCTTTTTTTTTTTTATGCTCATAGGCAAGAACGTTTAGAAAATCAACCGTGATTGGCCACAATCAATCAGTCGCAGCTCTCCTCATTCCTCGTAATTCTGTGTTCTTGCGTATAAAGCCCATGAGTTATATTGTATTATACTCTGAAATTTATTTTGATAATAATGAGAATCCAAGCTTTTACTGGTGTTTTTGTCGCTGTATTGTTGACGATAGAGTGATAAATTTCATAGATTTTTGGAATAAGGTTATCTTTGCATACGAAAAATATTTTGTTCGTCTAACCACGAACGTATCCATTGCTATAGGATTAACATCATACTAGAAGAGAAAGAATATTATTGAAGAAACGAGAAGTGGTCACATTACGACGAATATCTGAGGATGGATGGGCGGGTACGGTTTTAGAGAAAGGAGAAAGATAAGAGGACGCTTCACTGCAGATCAGTATGTGGAAATATTAGAGGAGGCGATGTTGTTTGTAGTTACAACGTTCTTTCCTGATTAAATTGTCTTTATGTATTATCAATCACGATTCATACGGAATAAAGTTTTTTAATGAACGTCCACTTATTCAGGTTTATAATGGTTGCCTCAAGGTGCCAGATAGAGAAATCATAGAAGAAAAATGTTTTATGGTCTGTTTAAGCTCAAGAAGGGGTAGGAGTGGTGTGGGGCATGTGGGAAACTTCAACCCGTCATTTACAGCTGGTCCCACCAGCTGAAATTTGAAGGTGTATGAACTACATAGAAAAATGTACTTGGTTTCACGAGTATAGGTTTTATTGTTAAATCATGAAGCAGTTCTTTTAGTGTCATGTGAAAAACTCTCTCAACAATATCTGACCTACGAGTATGTTTTGTTCTTTGATAAGCTTCAATGCTTTCAGCGATTTCAATCCATCTTGGATTGCGAGTAAACGTAATAAATAGATCCTGGTTCCCAAATTTTCTTACAATTTCCATAGCGTCTTCATAATTCTGCTGCATTGCTCTCGGGCTGCCTTCATAAAGATACTAATTTGACCGCAGATGTTTTGTATTCATATTCCCTAAGCCCGTCTTAACACATGGACACCTTTATGTAGCTTTTTTTTTTGGAGTTCCAAGTTTTGATTGTGTTAAAGTGTTTGGTGAAGGAATAACTAGAAATCCTCTAGTTAAGGAAGTAAATATTGCAATAAAAATACTAATTTACCTCAAATGTTTTGCGGGTCTCTGCTCGTTGTACAGTATTATATTTGGGGAATTAACTTTTGTGCCCAGTCATTTATCACCTCGTAAAACCATTAATACTCCAAATGCATCTTTGAAGACGAAAATAATGTAATCATTACATCATTACAGTGTGCCGAAAATGTTAAGAAGCAAACATAATAAATGAAACTTTAAAATAAAATGAACACTAATAGGAAGAATAAATGCGTTATATTATATATATATATATATATATATATATATAAAAGGGTGGTCCAAAAAAATTAAAATAGTGGATTTAATTTTCCCAGAAGAGTTCCTTGTTCTATGCATGGTCTGTGTGTAACATTATACATACGAGTATTAGGGATGTACCGAATACTAAAATTCACTGAATACCAAATATTTAGTGCAAAACTATTCGGTCTAATACCGAATTCCGAATATTAGTTTTATTTGGGTTATTAGGCGTCACTATAAAAAACTGAAGCCTTTATCAGTTTGACAGCACATAGACTTAATAGTAAATGTGAGCAAAAGCAACATGTTTAGCCACCAAAAATCTGCCAGATTCCCATAGTCATGAAAATTTGCAACTGCAATGACTTCTATATTGCAAGAATGGTCAATAAAGAGCGATCGTGTGCATGCAGTTGTGCACGACAATGGCTGTAATATTACTAAAGCTGTTAGCGTTCTCAAAATTACTCCTGTTGCTTGTGCGAATCATACTTTAGCAGCTTGCAGTTGATGAAGCCCTTCATAGCCAGAAGTCTGTTTCAGAGATATGTGCAATTGCGCGCCCAATCTGTTGCATTCTAATTATTCATCTCCAGCCTTGACAGACTTAAGGAATTCCAGAAGCAACATAATTTACCCGAAAACAAACTAATAAGAGGCCTTATCACCCAATGGAACTCTACATTCTATATGCTACAAAGACTTCTTCAACAAAAAACTGCGTTTGTTGCGTACGCCTCGGACTATGACATACTGTAGCAACCTTCAATAATCATCAGTGGACTCTAATTCAGCGTGTTGTAAAGCTTCTTAGTCAATGTGAAAAATTAACGAATGACTTTCTCTATGATTCTTCTTGTCTTCACATGGTGTCTCCCGATGTAACAGGTCTCGTGGTATTTTTGTCTAACATTACTGATGATACAGGTGTTCATACTATGAAAAACGATTTAATGGAAAATTTACAGAATCGTTTCAGGCAGTGAAAGGCAGACATTACTCGCATGATTTCTCACGTTTTAAATTCTCGTTTCAAATTTGCTTGCATAACAGTGCCTGAGTTTGTAAAAATGAGATAATCATTATGTCTGCATCACCTAACGCTAGTCCTGCACGTAATATAACCTATGGCGATGAAGCAACTAATTTTGTTTCACGAGAAGGTCAAGAACCTTTGAAAAAGAAGCCGAAGGTTAATTTATGGAGTTATTTCGATGAGGTTGTGCCTCCACCTATCAAAAATAGTCAGAAAAGTTATCAAAAAGAATTAGACATCTATTCCAAGGAGCCACGAGTCAGTGGCTACCCAGGATGCCCATTTATTTACTAACCAATTTTTTTATTGTGTAGAAGGATGAACAGCTGGGTTTTTCTGCCCGCCGCCTGACGTCACCGGGTCTCGATCCCGGGGCCGATGGATTCGTAGTCAGCGATGCTAACCACTACGCGACCGAGGCGCATATATATATCTATATATATATGATGAATAAAACCACGAAGGAAAGGAAACACAAAAAGGTGCTCAAGCGCTTTCGTCTAATGACATCCTCAGGAACACTGAAGTACATAAAAGCTTACGGCCTATATATAGGTTACAGAAAGAAAAAAATAAATAAATAAATAACATACATACACACAAACATATATATATATATATATATATATATATATATATATATATATATATACACACACATACATATCTACATACATATATATATATATATATATATATATATATATATATATATATATATATATGCATAAACGGAGAAGTAAAAATAAAAATTAAAAATTAAAGATTAGAGGATTAACAAAGAGGCATACAGATTTGTAAGGAAAAATATCGATTTTTAGCACAAGATCAAATGAATTAAAAATACAAATTTATACTTGAAATCTGCCCGGGTTTTAACACTTTGCCTTTTAGAGTCAAGTTTGCACACACGTATAAAACAGCATCAATATTCCGTTAGAACAGGACAGTTGTCCAGTGCTCTTTTTGTCCATTTGTCAGAGTTATCCCACTGTATTGATTGGAATAATGCTTCAGTTTTATTCATTCTAGCAACATTGTCAATAGAAATATTCTTGAGTCTGCCATTATCCAACTTTCAAATAACTTTAACATAAGCAAAGGTCTTTTTCAACTCGATCCTGTTGTTTTGAATTCCTTCAAACAAATTTAGATAAAAAGGGTAGGACGCTAAATCTTTGGTAAACTTGTACGCTACTTTATTAACTTTTAATCTTCATTTTATTTTTATATATATCGAAACTTGACTCTAAAAGGCAAAGTGTTAAAACCCGGGCAGATTTCAAGTATAAATTTGTATTTTAATTCATTTGATCTTGTGCTAAAAATCGATATTTTTCCTTACAAATCTGTATGCCTCTTTGTTAATCCTCTAATCTTTAATTTTTAATTTTAATTTTTACTTCTCCGTTTATTGCATATATATACAGTATATACGTATATGTATGTGTGTAGATATATATATATATATATATATATATATATATATATATATATATATATATATATATATGTTTGTGTGTATGTATGTTATTTATTTATTTATTTTTTTCTTTCTGTAACCTATATATAGGCCGTAACCTTTTATGTACTTCAGTGTTCCTGAGGATGTCATTAGACGAAAGCGCTTGAGCACCTTTTTGTGTTTCCTTTCCTTCGTGGTTTTATTCATCATAAATATTTTTCACGTGTTACTTTCGTGAAATAATTTTCATATACAGGGTGTCCCAGAATTAACTATCTATTTCAATGAAATAGGACAAATTTTTAAAAACACACTTTTATTATGTTTATCATGTTTAATATGTGTTAAAAATGTATAAATTTCTAAATTTTTTTCATAATTTTATTTTCATAATTTTTTCATTATCTGGTCCAATGAAAGACCGTCTGAAGTCATAGAATGGCAAAGAGACTCTCCAAAGTTAACGTGTGGCTTGGAATGACCAAATCCAAAATTTATGGTGCTCCATCTTGTTGAAACACAACATTATCAACAATGCCATCATCAAGAAGCTGTGGTTCGAGAAACTGCTGAAGCATATCAAAGTAGACAGTACCTGTTACAGTTGCTTCCGCAAAGAAGAATGGGCCATAAATTTTGGATTTGGTCATTCCAAGCCACACGTTCACTTTTGGAGAGTCTCTTTGCCATTCTATGACTTCAGACGGTCTTTCATTGGACCAGATAATGAAAAAATTATGAAAATAAAATTATGAAAAAAATTTAGAAATTTATACATTTTTAACACATATTAAACATGATAACATAAATAAAGTGTGTTTTTAAAAAAATTGTCCGATTTCATTGAAATAGATAGTTAATTCTGGGACACCCTGTATATATATATATATATATATATATATATATATATATATATATATATATATGTATAATATATGCATTTAACTGCAATGACCACGCAGTATATAAATGAATAGAAACGACATAAGTATTAAGGAACGTTTCTGCACACGAGGAAGAGAAATCACGAATAAATGAAAAATGAGGCGAACCGCCCGGGAATCGAACCCAGGGCCTTCCAATTGCCGGTTGGATGCGCTACCATTACACTACGGACCTCGATCATTCACAAATCGAAATTCTCCTACATAGAGCAGAAACCAATGCCCTGAGAGGGCACCCTCGCAAATCGTGAATATGTGCATTTAACTGCAATGACCACGCAGTATATAAATGAATAGAAACGACATAAGTATTAAGGAACGTTTCTGCACACGAGGAAGAGAAATCACGAATAAATGAAAAATGAGGCGAACCGCCCGGGAATCGAACCCAGGGCCTTCCAATTGCCGGTTGGATGCGCTACCATTACACTACGGCCCTCGATCATTCACAAATCGAAATTCTCCTACATAGGGCAGAAACCAATGCCCTGAGAGGGCACCCTCGCAAATCGTGAATATGTGCATTTAACTGCAATGACCACGCAGTATATAAATGAATAGAAACGACATAAGTATTAAGGAACGTTTCTGCACACGAGGAAGAGAAATCACGAATAAATGAAAAATGAGGCGAACCGCCCGGGAATCGAACCCAGGGCCTTCCAATTGCCGGTTGGATGCGCTACCATTACACTACGGCCCTCCATCATTCACAAATCGAAATTCTCCTAAATAGGGCAGAAACCAATGCCCTGAGAGGGCACCCTCGCAAATCGTGAATATGTGCATTTAACTGCAATGACCACGCAGTATATAAATGAATAGAAACGACATAAGTATTAAGGAACGTTTCTGCACACGAGGAAGAGAAATCACGAATAAATGAAAAATGAGGCGAACCGCCCGGGAATCGAACCCAGGGCCTTCCAATTGCCGGTTGGATGCGCTACCATTACACTACGGACCTCGATCATTCACAAATCGAAATTCTCCTACATAGGGCAGAAACCAATGCCCTGAGAGGGCACCCTCGCAAATCGTGAATATGTGCATTTAACTGCAATGACCACGCAGTATATAAATGAATAGAAACGACATAAGTATTAAGGAACGTTACTGCACACGAGGAAGAGAAATCACGAATAAATGAAAAATGAGGCGAACCGCCCGGGAATCGAACCCAGGGCCTTCCAATTGCCGGTTGGATGCGCTACCATTACACTACGGACCTCGATCATTCACAAATCGAAATTCTCCTACATAGGGCAGAAACCAATGCCCTGAGAGGGCACCCTCGCAAATCGTGAATATGTGCATTTAACTGCAATGACCACGCAGTATATAATGGTAGCGCATCCAACCGGCAATTGGAAGGCCCTGGGTTCGATTCCCGGGCGGTTCGCCTCATTTTTCATTTATTCGTGATTTCTCTTCCTCGTGTGCAGAAACGTTCCTTAATACTTATGTCGTTTCTATTCATTTATATACTGCGTGGTCATTGCAGTTAAATGCACATATTCACGATTTGCGAGGGTGCCCTCTCAGGGCATTGGTTTCTGCCCTATGTAGGAGAATTTCGATTTGTGAATGATCGAGGTCCGTAGTGTAATGGTAGCGCATCCAACCGGCAATTGGAAGGCCCTGGGTTCGATTCCCGGGCGGTTCGCCTCATTTTTCATTTATTCGTGATTTCTCTTCCTCGTGTGCAGAAACGTTCCTTAATACTTATGTCGTTTCTATTCATTTATATACTGCGTGGTCATTGCAGTTAAATGCACATATTCACGATTTGCGAGGGTGCCCTCTCAGGGCATTGGTTTCTGCCCTATGTAGGAGAATTTCGATTTGTGAATGATCGAGGTCCGTAGTGTAATGGTAGCGCATCCAACCGGCAATTGGAAGGCCCTGGGTTCGATTCCCGGGCGGTTCGCCTCATTTTTCATTTATTCGTGATTTCTCTTCCTCGTGTGCAGAAACGTTCCTTAATACTTATGTCGTTTCTATTCATTTATATACTGCGTGGTCATTGCAGTTAAATGCACATATTCACGATTTGCGAGGGTGCCCTCTCAGGGCATTGGTTTCTGCCCTATGTAGGAGAATTTCGATTTGTGAATGATCGAGGTCCGTAGTGTAATGGTAGCGCATCCAACCGGCAATTGGAAGGCCCTGGGTTCGATTCCCGGGCGGTTCGCCTCATTTTCATTTATTCGTGATTTCTCTTCCTCGTGTGCAGAAACGTTCCTTAATACTTATGTCGTTTCTATTCATTTATATACTGCGTGGTCATTGCAGTTAAATGCACATATTCACGATTTGCGAGGGTGCCCTCTCAGGGCATTGGTTTCTGCCCTATGTAGGAGAATTTCGATTTGTGAATGATCGAGGTCCGTAGTGTAATGGTAGCGCATCCAACCGGCAATTGGAAGGCCCTGGGTTCGATTCCCAGCGGTTCGCCTCATTTTTCATTTATTCGTGATTTCTCTTCCTCGTGTGCAGAAACGTTCCTTAATACTTATGTCGTTTCTATTCATTTATATACTGCGTGGTCATTGCAGTTAAATGCACATATTCACGATTTGCGAGGGTGCCCTCTCAGGGCATTGGTTTCTGCCCTATGTAGGAGAATTTCGATTTGTGAATGATCGAGGTCCGTAGTGTAATGGTAGCGCATCCAACCGGCAATTGGAAGGCCCTGGGTTCGATTCCCGGGCGGTTCGCCTCATTTTTCATTTATTCGTGATTTCTCTTCCTTGTGTGCAGAAACGTTCCTTAATACTTATGTCGTTTCTATTCATTTATATACTGCGTGGTCATTGCAGTTAAATGCACATATTCACGATTTGCGAGGGTGCCCTCTCAGGGCATTGGTTTCTGCCCTATGTAGGAGAATTTCGATTTGTGAATGATCGAGGTCCGTAGTGTAATGGTAGCGCATCCAACCGGCAATTGGAAGGCCCTGGGTTCGATTCCCGGGCGGTTCGCCTCATTTTTTCATTTATTCGTGATTTCTCTTCCTCGTGTGCAGAAACGTTCCTTAATACTTATGTCGTTTCTATTCATTTATATACTGCGTGGTCATTGCAGTTAAATGCACATATTCACGATTTGCGAGGGTGCCCTCTCAGGGCATTGGTTTCTGCCCTATGTAGGAGAATTTCGATTTGTGAATGATCGAGGTCCGTAGTGTAATGGTAGCGCATCCAACCGGCAATTGGAAGGCCCTGGGTTCGATTCCCGGGCGGTTCGCCTCATTTTTCATTTATTCGTGATTTCTCTTCCTCGTGTGCAGAAACGTTCCTTAATACTTATGTCGTTTCTATTCATTATATACTGCGTGGTCATTGCAGTTAATGCACATATTCACGATTTGCGAGGGTGCCCTCTCAGGGCATTGGTTTCTGCCCTATGTAGGAGAATTTCGATTTGTGAATGATCGAGGTCCGTAGTGTAATGGTAGCGCATCCAACCGGCAATTGGAAGGCCCTGGGTTCGATTCCGGGCGGTTCGCCTCATTTTTCATTTATTCGTGATTTCTCTTCCTCGTGTGCAGAAACGTTCCTTAATACTTATGTCGTTTCTATTCATTTATATACTGCGTGGTCATTGCAGTTAAATGCACATATTCACGATTTGCGAGGGTGCCCTCTCAGGGCATTGGTTTCTGCTCTATGTAGGAGAATTTCGATTTGTGAATGATCGAGGTCCGTAGTGTAATGGTAGCGCATCCAACCGGCAATTGGAAGGCCCTGTGTTCGATTCCCGGGCGGTTCGCCTCATTTTTCATTTATTCGTGATTTCTCTTCCTCGTGTGCAGAAACGTTCCTTAATACTTATGTCGTTTCTATTCATATATATATATATATATATATATATTAGGGTGAACCACACATATATGGTGCAATATTAAAATGCACAAATAAGAGTTCCTGATGCATTTTCACATTTCGTATATGGAAAAAGACCTCAGACCAGACCAAATTTTGAGTTAAATCCATTAATATTTAAGGGTGGCGCAAGTTTGAAGAAATTTTTCACCCCAAACTGTATGATACTAAGTCTTCGAGTTGCGCCACCTCTAAATATGCATGAATCGATCCAGTTTTTTATTTACAACATCGGTAATGATTGTGAAATATGAGCAAATATCATGAGAAATATATTTTTTATTTTCATTTTTTTTGGACCACCCTAAATTACAGTATATTCTATACAGTGTGTGTGTATATATATATATATATTATATATATATATATATAATATATATATATCAACGGCAGATCCAGGTTTTTTTCAGGGGTGGCGCGGCAAGATTTAAGGCGAGCGTAGGGACTCCTAAACCTTTAGCTAGGGGGTCTGGGGTGAGCGCTAGCTTCTCCAGCGGGGTCCGGGGCTCCGCCCCGGAAGCGGACGACATTTTCTAACAATATCTGACCCCAAATCAGCTAAAAAGCTTACTGCTTATGACAGGTTTTTCCATATTAAATATGATGAGACTTAGAACATGTTCCGAGATAGCGGTGTTGACCAAGTTGGTAGCGGTTTCATGTTTTTTTAACTTTGGGAAGAAAATAGTAAACGTTCTAAGAAATATATGAAGTCTTGTTATAATACCCAGATATATACAGTACACAATATATTTTTCATATATATATATATTATATATATATATATATATAATATATATATATATATATATATATATATATATATATATAAATACAGTGTATTTACTGTATTGAAGGCAAAAATGCAAAACACTAATAAGTATAGCACAGTACAGTTTAATATACAAATCATGACGGTGAAACAGGTGAAGTTAGAACAATAATTTACGGGTTTTTTCATTAAATTTATCCATAATATCATCAATATCAAAGGAAAAGTTTTGGTGTATGCTCATTAATGCTAATCCATCTAATCGTTCCTCGTTCATTGTATTCCTTAAATAGGTCTTCAATCGCCTCATTTTAGAGAATGATCGTTCTGCCGTTGCTGCAGTAACCTAACTGGTAGAGTAATCAGTATCCAAATTATACAAATATACTTATTAGTAATTATTATTCTAATTGATTTTACTTTGTTCCTAGATTTATATTAGGTCATAAAATTTGGGTACACAATACCCGTGAAAGCTTTTTGATATTAGGGAAAAAGTCGTCACTACATTCCATGTACGCATCCATTGCAGTGTCAGGTAAACTATCATTATTGCTCCACATTAACTTCCAACGATTGAACTCCGCTTTCATTTGATTATCACTGATAAATGGTAGAAGCTCCTCATAGAAACTAATTGCTGGTATCAAATCTTCATATGAACGCTGAACTATAATTTAAATACACCAAAGAACTATTAATGTTTTTATTTTTATTAATAAGGATGTTGTTATGTATATAATTTCATCATTCTTTAATAATGTATTATTATTATTATTATTATTATTATTATTATTATTATTATTATTTCAATATTATTATGTAATAATTACTAAGTAATTTAATGGTTGTTGTGGGCGCTGAACATCCACTCCAGTCAAGTATGGCTTGGGACTACAACCTAAGCTGTACTTGTAGAAGCGTTGGTATTTAAAAAACTAAGTAATTATCTATTATTATTACTCAAAGGAATATAATATACATACCTATTAATTTTGGGATAATTGAAGCAAGAATGAAGACTTTCTGCTGGTACGGACCGAATCTTGCTTCTATTTGACTAACCATATATTTAAAAAATGGGACGTATAGATTAGTATGAAAATACTCAGTCATGTTCATTTCATGTTTATTTCATTTTTAGGAACTTCTAATTTTATTCCAATCTTCTTTGCGAACTCTGCAAGTGATAATTTTAAATGGCCAATAAATAATATTGTAAAAAACAATAAAAGAAGAAGAAAAGAAGAAAGAGAGATGGAGAAAAGAGACATAGAAGGAGAGAAGGAGAAAGTTAACATTATTATTGGTAATAGTAGTAGTAGTAGTAGTGTGTATTATAGCTATTGTCATTATTATCATTGTTATTCTTAAAATATTATAGTAATATCATTAAAATTTTATTATTGTATCAGAGCGTAAAATACTAACTTTGTGACTTCAATATTATTGTATCCTCAAATAGTTTCAGTGGTTCATCAAGTTTTTGCTTAGTTTTGCTTAGTTTTGCGCCCCCTGCGTCTCCCCCCTGGATCCGTCCTTGATTTATATATAGTATATATAATCAAAATAGATAAAATTATGAGAAACAAGTTATATTTTGTATATCATTATAACAAGAGACTGATTGAAACATTTAAACCATTTATTTGTATGGTTTTTGATCAGCGCATGCACAAAATATCATAAAGTCATTATAAATCGAATATCGAATTTAGCTCGTTTTTAAAACTTTACAATTAGTTTCATAATTAACGAGTGACTTTGGTTTTCAAATATATATTAGTTAAAGACGTTATCTTATGAAACTGAACTATCATTTTTAATTACTTAAGTTTAAGTGTACCAACAAGACTCGAACTCTTGGGTGGTAGTTTTAGCCTTTTCTTAACTACTTATTTCTTATCCTAAATACCAGAATTCATTTATTTCCTTATTAAATTTTCTGTAGATTAATACCAATTACGAATCTGTACGTCAATTCCTTCCGATTATAGAGATTGTCAAACCTGAGCCTACATTAAGTTAGGCACCCTCCTTAGCTAATTTCTCACAAATTTACCTGGTACATCTTGCTCCTGATGAATCATACACCCGAAACGTATAATAATAACCACGGTGTCTATAATGTAAACTAACAAATAAGGATAAGGGATACTTTCAGTAGTGATGAGCTACCTACGGAAATCTCATTATTATATGTTTACCCTCTACCGCGAGCTACTTGTATCCTGAATGGTTATATGGGCAGAACATAGAATTCTACACATTTAGTTTTAGATAAAAATAACAAGGTTAGCAGTTCAGTGTCCTGATTGTTGATTTCTCTGTAAAAAACAATATTTCGCATATCACTGAGCAGACCAAATTGTTTTTATCTTCATAGCGCGACATTGCAGAACAGTGATTTTATAAAACACCAGATGCGATACTTATCTCACACTTTTTACAATACCAACATTTATGAATGTCTAACAGAATATCATCACACTTTTACCTCCCCGCGTCAGGCAGTGGTTGGGTGAAAAATTTCCAGATTGTTGGTTGGGAAGATGTAAGTCTGTGCAGTGCTTTCCAAAGTCAGGTGCTCTAACACCAGCAGGCGTTTTTTATGGACTGTGTAAAAGACAGTGTATGCGCAGGAACCGTGAAACACTCAAAAACTCCAAGGAAAAAAAATCAACCCGGTTTTTCCAAAAACTTGCGCTGAAAAGTGTCCATTCGCAAAACACTCGTTCGCAGGAGTATCGAAATAAAATTGGCGAACAAATTCATTACTTCATTCACTCTGTGTTAATATCAGATGAAATGGAGTAGTTTATTGAATAAGACGAGGGCTATATTCCAAGTTTGTATTCATTAGTTTGTGAGAAATGAGTGAATGAGTCTCTCTCTCTCTCTCTCAATCAATATATATATATATATAATTTAGGGCGGGTCGATTTTCCACATGTTTTGAAATCGCAAGGTGAATAAGTGCCCAGTAGTTAGGTTTGGTTGAGAAATGAACCCAAAAATTTTTTTAGAGCAAACAGATAAGGGCCTGCTTGCGGATTTGCAATTAAAGTTTGTTATGGTTTTTGACCCAATTTTCTTCATACGCGATAGGTAAACTCGTCATTTTTGAAGACATAATATTAACTAATTATAGATGTAGCAACTCAATATCATTTTCTATCCCAAGAGGAGACAATGCCTAATGTATATCATGTGTTTTAAGTGTAAAATGATAAAATTTCGTTGAAAAAACATTCATTTTTGCTAATTTATTCACATATTTTGGATACAAAACTTGAAAAAAATACTTTCAAAAGGTGATAAATCCAAAAAAATCACATGTTCTCATGTAAAAAGAAAAACTATTCATATAAATCATCAAAAGAGTGAGAATAATGTCCTTTTGACATAAATGCAGGAGGCATCTTCCTGCTCAGTACTTTAGTAAGGATACATCTGTGACGAGTTTCGAACCCGTACACGGTATGGGAAGCCTGTCACTAATTTCACACTCCTCTCAACACTCTGAGAGTGAGAAGGCAAGTCCGGAATGTCTGGCTTAGTGTTAGTGTCTATGAATGACTGGATTTCTTCATCAGATAGGAGCTGTGTGGTAGGTGGTTCCATGACATCAGGGTCAGTGAGGTCGATGAGCTCATGCCAGTGATTTGCATTCCAATTCACCTGGGGAATTTTCTTCCCTGCTTCCTGGTTGCTCTCCATTCTATAAATGAAAAATGAAAATGAAAATATAAATGAAAATATAAATATGAACAAAAATATAAATATAAATGAAAAATAGTACTCAAATATTGCCATTTCAATAATACAAATAAATTACCCACTTAAAGTGACAATTATAATATTTTTTCCATATTTTTTGGAGAATAACTCAGCCTTGGCAAAAAAAAATAATAATAATTACAAGAAGCGCAAAATTTACCTGTGTCTGAGAGTGAGTATAGTCTGAAGCCCAAGATTCCTGATTCTGTCTTCATCATCTTTCACCATGGCATAGAGGATGTTCTCAGGTCAGAGGCAGAAAACATTACCCTTGATGTTCTGCTTTACAATGCGTTTCACATCATCAAATGGAATCAGTCTCAGTCGGCTGATAGCAGAGAAGAGGATGCGAGGAGAATCATGCAGCTTAGAGGATGCCTTTATCTCAAACCATGTAGGAGCATAAACTCGAACAATGTAATGGACCAACTTTTTCAAATTCAGGTTTAGTCTGTTGTCTCTTGTGTACAAACAAAGAAGTCGTATGGCAAGAGTTAACCATCTTGCATGGTTAAGTGGACCAATCTTCCAAGCAGCCCATCTGTCATCTACTCTTCCTGATCCGATCCCTCTGCAATACTCATACAGAAGCCTTCGATCATGACTGAGGTCTTTCAGTACTTCCTCTGGACTGTACCCTTTAATGATTGGAGTTTCCACAGCTTCAAACTGTACCTGAGGTTCATCCTGGATATCTTCTGCGCACCTTTGCCCAAGGGTCCCGCTGAAACTTCTTGGGCCAATTGTCACTCCATCCATTTTTTTGAAAAGAGTTTTTAGTGGGAGTTCATTCTGATGCAGTGCGCAACCAATAGTGTGCAGTTTCCTCCCCAGTGTTTCTTCAAGTTTTACCACTAAACCACTCTTCCAGCCAGTGTTGGTTGCGGTATTATCAAGAAGAATGGCTCGGATACTTTCAAGGCTATTATATTCTTCAAGAACACTGAATGTCTCCTGAGCAAGGACCACACCAGTGGCGCCTATAACAGGAATTGTTCTGTGGGTCAAGTAGGCGCCAGGAAATTTTCCATCTTCATAGGTGAAGGTGAGGTGATGTTCTGCGTCAACACACTTTCTGAGAACAGTTTCCCCTTCAGGTGTCTCTATTTCTTTGTAAGTCATGGTATTCTCGTCAACCTTCCCATCCACACCAATACAAATGAGCTGTCTTTTTCTCTGATTCCACACCTCACTAACTACCTAATTTGGGCTTTGGCCCTGTCTAATTTGCACTTGTCAATCATGATGTGATTGATGTCAACTTCAGGTCTCAGTAGGTGTTTGATGTCATGGAGCAGGCATTCCCAAGAGCTACGCCCAGATTTGATGAACATTCGCCTCTGACAAGTTCCATAGCATATCTGGGAAACTTTAAAAGGCTGTAGTCTCCTTAAGGCCTCTTCCTAGGCTGCCATTCATCTTCTCCTTCCTGAAAATAAATGGAAAATATTAATGCGTTTTCTGTTTATTTATTTATTTATTTATTTATTTATTTATTTATTTATTTATTTTATTATAATTATAATAATAAATATAAATAAAAGGAAACTAACTCGCCACCAGATGAACTGCTTGTAAGTCCAGGCAACTCTGTAGGCTGTATGAAAGATCCTACTAGCTCAACTTCCTCCTGAGGTAGTACATGTTGCTGTCCTTGTTTGGCCTTCCTGTCTCTTTTGGCAGCAGCTGTCCACTGAAGACAGCTGGTATGCACCCTCAGGACCTGTTTTGGATCGCTGATCACGAAGGCATGCTCTTTCTTCAAGTGGCACCTTTGCATTTCGAGGGCAAACACAGATGATGTGTTCTTGTGTACACTTGTCCTTCTTACAGTATACTCTTGAATCACTGCAAGGCAAAATGTCCAAAGAACAGGAACAGGCAGAAATATCGAGTTTGTCCGAGTTAGCATCCAGATTTCGCTTGACACTTGCCTTAGCATACTTGCGATTAATGTCTTTCACAAGAGTGAGTAGGTCTTTAACCTTTCTGTCAATGGATTTGTCATTAATCAAAGGCAGCCTTGAATTCACTGAAGACCAAATGGATTTTAAATCCTTGCTAACTTGCTGCACTAAGACCCAAAAATCTGCGCCAGGGTTAGCATGATTAAGGTCATAATAGTATTGAATCAGCTGCCTGTAAATGCTTGGTTCAGTCATTAATAATTCACAAGGACCACCTCCATACTTTTCTTCACTTTTCTTTCGGGTCAGGTGTCTTGTTTTCGCTTTCGGCATTATTTACACCGGAAAATCTGAAACATAATAAAAAGTGTTAATGCGAATAGCAATATGTAAGAAATAACCGTGAACGGTCACAGGAAATATAATATTTTACCATTATTTTTTAATAAAGATGCATAATTAATAATTATATAAAAATACAAGCAAAACGTTGATATTTATGCTTATAGAAACAAGTTAATAATTTTGGGTTTGCTTTGTTTTGGTTGCGCGTATGCCGCATACGGGATTTTACGCATGAAGCGACAACAGAAAATATTAAAAACTTAAAAGCTAAATTCGCATTCTGATCGTTTATCAAAATGCATTTCTTTGTGATTTTCACATTTCATAGATGAAACGACAACTACTGGATGTTTATTGTTTATTCGCTTTCTGGTACCAACTTCGACCACCCCTAAATATATATATATATATATATATATTCCTTCTATATATACTCGTAAAAGTGTCTCTCTTTCTATAACTTTTTCCATGCACAGCTTGCCCACCCAAAAACGGTGCAATATTTCATCTCTTTAATAAGAGCCAAAATGGACGTAATTTCGCGTTTTCTTTTAATCCGTGAGGGAAGACCAAAGCGTTGGTTGGATACTTAAACGCTTCCCCAGACTTAGTTTTACATTAACGTAATCAACGGACACTATCGGGAAAAATCTTCATACATATAATGAGAAAATGCCTTTTACATTGTAAGCCTTGAAAGTGTCTCTATATATATACTATAATGTATTACGACGAATAAGTGAAAAGGTAAGAATGTTTGCGTCTGTTATTAATGCTCGTAAAGACAATAATTCCACGTTTGTTAAATTTTGGAAGGAAAATATATTAATTTTTTAAGGTTCAACTTACTTAATTTACTTTCATTTGGTTTTTAATTAAAAATACAAACAGAAATATGCTTTACCTTTATGCAACTGTCCCAAAGCTGTTCCTATCTGCTTTGCAGATAGCTGGTGGGGAAGCTATATTGTTGGGGGCCGCTTTGCGAGTGACCCGTTGCCCACGTCGGGCTAACATCATGAAAAAGAAAGAACTATGGTTTGTTATTTACCATTACTTATTCGGACTATAGTGGATTTAATTTTCCCAGAAGAGTTCCTGTTCCATGCACGGTCTGTGTTTAACATAAAATAACCTCAGGGACCATTCGAGTTTGTATATATATATATATATATATATATATATAGTGGTGTACCGATTATCAGCATCGGCACCGGCAGAATCGGCCATTTTGGGGCATCGTCATCCGCCAAATTTAACCGGTTTTCTCACCGATTCTTTGACATTTTTTAATTTTTATTACAAAAGAAAAATCAGATCACCCGAAGATCAGGACCCCCAGCCTTCGTTAGTTAGCCTTATAAGGCTAACTAACGCAAATATCACGACTTAACCTAATCAATCGTCAAGGGCGTACAGTTGACCTAACGTCTGGTTAGGTTAAGTCGTGATATTTTCGTTAGTTAGCCTTCTAAGGCTAACTAACGAAGGCTGGGGGCCTGATCTTCGGGTGATCCGAAAAATCTATATTTATAGAAAATTTAACAGACAAAAAACTATTTATGATAATTTATATACATTTCAAAGTGTAATTATATAAAAATATTTTATATTCACGTAAAAACAGCTTAATAAGTTAGTTGCCCATAAATTTACATTTTCTCTAAATAAATAAATATAAATGTTATAAATATTATAAACTATTGTAATCTCCTACTCTGTATTAATAATAATTTTATATTAAGTTGTACTTTATAACTTATATATTACACCATCGGATTACCTGAAGATCAGGGCCCCCAGCCTTCGTTAGTTAGCCTTATAAGGTTAACTAACGAAAATATCACGACTTAACCTAACCAATCGTTAGATCAACTGTACGCCTGGACGATTGATTAGGTTAAGTCGTGATATTTTCGTTAGTTAGCCTTATAAGGCTAACTGACGAAGGCTGGGGGCCCTGATCTTCAGGTGATCCACACCATCTTATTATGTTGACTCTGTTTTAAGTATTATATCATAATAATTTTATAAACAAAACTATATGTCTGTAGCTCCACTTAACTTCGACATTACTGTATTATTTCTAATCAATTGTGTATATATTTCTATCCTTACTATGTGAACTGTCATTGTATTAATAATATTTGTCATATGGACTACAGTCTGCCAATAAACCTTTTCATTTTCATTCATTCATTTTCATAGCCATTTTTTATTCAAATTGGTCACCAGGGACTTGAAATTTTAATGAAAATTTTTGCTTTTGTTGATATTGTTGAAGAAAGAAAATACCTTCAAGATAAGGAAAAACAATTACTTTAAATACTGTTAATCAATTTGAGGAGAAGGTTTTGGAAGAAGTAAGGTCGTTGGAGAGTTTACAAGAATGGTGGGAGGAGAACAGCCGGGTGATATTGAGAGTTGGTGAGGAAGTACTGGGCAAAACATCAGGTAGAAAACCCCCTGAAGATAAAGAGACGTGGTGGTGGAATGAAGAGGTTCAGGAGGTGATTAAAAGGAAGAAAGATGCTAAAAAGAAATGGGACACATCTGGTAGACAAGAGGATAGAGAAAGCTATAGGCAGGCGAAAAAGGAGGCGAAGAAGGGAGTGGCAAGAGCCAAGGCGCAAGCGATGGATGAAGTATATAAAGAGTTGGAGACACCGGCGGGAGAGAGAAAGATCCTTAGAATAGCGAAGGCTAGGGATAAGGCGAGTAAAGATTTTACTCAAATTAAACAGGTAAAGGATGGGCAGGGAGTGGTCTTAAAGGATCAGGATAAAATCATGGATAGATGGAAGAGTTATTTTGAACATCTGTTAAATGAGGAAAACCCAAGGGTTATTTTTGAAGATGGTGTCCCAAATCAAGGGTTAACTTCAGGAGTGAGTAAGGAGGAGGTGAAGGTGGCGTTGAAAGGAATGAAGAAGGGGAAGGCATTGGGACCGGATGGGATACCAGTGGAGGCGTGGAATTGTTTGGGAGATGAGGGCATAGATCTATTGTGGGATCTGATGCAGAAGATATATGAACAAGAGGAAATGCCGGAGGAGTGGGGGGATAGTACACTCGTACCTATCTACAAAGAGAAGGGGGACATCCAGGATTGTGGAAATTATAGGGGAATAAAGCTTATGTCACACACGATGAAGGTTTGGGAAAGGATTATAGAGAAAAGGTTAAGAGAAGAGACAACCGTGGGGGAAGAGCAGTTGGGTTTTATGCCAGGTAGGGGAACAACTGATGCGATTTTTGCACTGAGGCAGTTGATGGAGAAACACCGGGAGCGACAAAAGGGACTACACATGGTTTTCATCGACCTAGAGAAAGCATATGATAGAGTGCCACGCCAGGAGGTTTGGAGGTGTATGAGAGAGAAAGGTGTGCCGAGAAGTACGTTAGGTTGGTGCAAAGTATGTATGAAGGAGCAAGGACCCAAGTTAGGAGTAGTGTAGGTGTAACGGAATGGTTCCCCGTGAGGGTTGGTCTACATCAGGGATCTTCTTTGAGCCCGTACCTTTTTGTTTTGATTATGGATGTGTTGGCCCAGGGGATAAAAGATCAATCCCCTTGGTGTATGCTCTTTGCAGACGATATTGTTCTGTGCAGCAACAGGAGAGAAGTAGTAGAAAGAAAATGGAGGAATGGAGGAGGGCTTTTGAAGACAGAGGGTTGAAAATCAGCAGAAAGAAAACGGAGTACCTGAGGTTCTACGAAAATCAAGACTCAGAAATTAGTTTAGAGGGAGCGAGGTTAAAGAGAGTAAGTAAGTTTACGTACTTGGGATCGACAGTGGCTGAGGACGGTGAGCTGGACACAGAAATAACACACAGAGTGCAATCTGGTTGGAAAAATTGGAAGAAAGTTTCAGGGTGTTGTGACCGAAGAATAGGCGCAAGGGTTAAGGGAAAAGTGTATAAGACTGTGGTAAGACCGGCTATGATGTATGGGGCTGAGTCTTGGGCTATAAAGAAAGATCATGAGAAAAGACTAGATGTAACGGAGATGAGAATGCTGAGATGGATGTGCGGAGTGACAAGGTTGGATAGAGTAAGGAATGAAAGGATAAGGGGCACAACAAAGGTTGGAGAAATCTCGAGGAAGATACAAGAAAGTAGACTGAAATGGTATGGACATGTGATGAGAGGGACGAAGATTATGTGGGTAAGAGAACGATGAATATGGAGGTGCATGGCAGGAGAAAGAGAGGCAGACCGAAGCGAAGGTGGATGGAGAAGGTGAGGGACGATTTGAGGGAGAAGGGTTTGTCGGAGGAAGAAGCCCAGGACCGGGCTGTGTGGAGGAGGCTGGTCAGAAACGCCGACCCCGCATAGAGGCGGGAACGGGCGAAGAGAAAGAAGACTGTTAATCAATTAATGAAATTAAACTAAAATTATTTTATCAGTTTATTGAGTAATAAAACTTTTTAACGTTATTTTAGGTACGGTGTATGAGTAACAAATTCTGGTGCTGAATATTGTGGCGTGAGCTAAGGAAAAGCATTTAAACAAATTTGAAATGTAAAAATAAGAAAATTTAAAGTTTTCACATTAGATTAGTAAAATTTATGAAGGAAATTGATTTTTAAAATATAGGCAAAGAATCGGCGTCGTCATCGGTATCGGCAGTTTTTCATAGAATCGGCATTGGCACTAGATTGCACTAGATAGTTTGAATGAAATGCTGGTCATTACCTCGAATGCGAGAGGATTAACACGTAAAATGCAGCTGGACGCGTAAGCGTTATGCGTTTCCTCAGGTATTTAAATATATGACAGGTTATGTTAACTTTTATCCCATCGTAGTGTAGTGGCTAGCTCCCTCACCTTCTACTCAAGAGGTGGTGGATTTGAGCCATCGTGAGGTCGACTTTTTCATATATATAATATATATATATATATATATATATATATATATAATTATATATATATACACTGACTTGAGAAGTTCTACAGAGCTCCACACAATGGTGGTATGCCTTATTTATTTGAGTTAATTTGGTTTCTACTCGTACATGAAAAATATTGAATTCTTAAACTTCTCCTTGTGATCGGAGAGTCTCTGTCCTCTTATCCTCCGACTGGAAGTCTATATACATATATACAGGGTGTCCCATAAGTCTGGTCTTATCGGGAAAATCTATTTTAAATTAATTTACAAAGTAATACATTATAACTAAAACAAATATTCACATTGTTGTCTTGTTTTGGGACCTTTTTTTTTGTAAGTATAATAACACGCAATGGCTAATATGGGAGTGAGTTACACTCGTGAGGAAAAGGCCTCTGAGGCCTTATAATATATATATATCCTCTTTATTCGTCTTCTCTACATTTCTTCATTTCATATTCAGTGTCAATAGTTGTTTTTGAATGCTGCAGAGTTACAAGCAACAAAGACCCTAAGATCCAGTCTAACGTGTGCAGTTACGTATAGAAAAAAAAAGAATTCCACAACTTTCATGCGTTGCAAAGATTACATAGACTCTTGCTTGCAATGGGCACAACTTTAATTCACTGAGTTTTTCCCATGTCGGAATGTAGCTACCGTTTTTTTGGCCTCATTTTGGTTGTAAAGAATCTCCATTCTCCTTCTAATTGAGTAATATCTTATTTATGAGAGCGTAGGTACTGAGCAGTATTGAAGTTTCGGTATTATCAAATAAGTTTAAGAAAAGAAACATTTCTAGTTTTATTATCAAATAAGTTCAAGAATAGAATTATATTAATATTTTATATGTTTGTTTGGTTTTATTTATTACGTTTTAATGAATTTTAATTTTGTATCATGCCGTATCGACTCCTTAGCTGATCTTTTTCCGTGTCACATCTACTTCGTGAGCAGTCCACATAAACGAAGTAATCACGACTTAACCTAACCGATGGTCAAGGGCGTACAGTTGACCTAACCGGGCAGTCAATAAATTAAATCCCAAACCAAGATTAAGAGGTAAATTAAAAAATTATTCCAAAAACGTTTATTTTCGTTAATTAAACGGGATGTACTATTTTGATAGTAAACATAATATTAATTAAACAACATCGTTTTTCCAATTTAATTTACAGTATTAAAATAGGATTTTACCCATCAATTCAACGTCTTATTTTGTTACTTGCTCTACTTCGTGACCACATGGCGACACCTCTTCCCATTAGATCAGCAAAGTTAAATGACGTTTGAGCTGTTCAGTAGCTGCATGCGTGATCGTCCTCTGGATTCAGATGATGTAGCGACCCGAAGGTGATTCGTATCCCACGTAAAGCTGTAGGTTCCCTTCAGTCACGTGACATCTGTTAATTAAAGAATCCAAGACATTAATATTATTATTATTATTATTATTATTATTTATTATTATTATTTTTGTTTATTTATTATTATTTTTTGTTAATTTATTTATTACATTGAACAACAAAATAGAACCTTTTGTTTTCCTCCTTCGAATGTATTTATGTGATTCCGATGTACTTTTTATGCTGATTACGAATTTGAAAACATAATTTTTCTATCACCAACCAATTTCGAAAGAAATGTAAATGAAAATCGATAGGTTTTCTTACTTTTTGGGTATATTTAAATGTACACAAAAAAAAAAGTACCTTACCTAGAATGTTTTTGCAGCTGATTTTCGCTTTTAACTAGTACTAGGGGCTTCTCTTATAATTGTCCAACAGTAGTTGGCCAATATACTGGGGCTATATCTTCCTTGGTACCGCTTTTCCATGGTTGATATATCGTGATGAAATCTTTTACTATGCCCATCGCTGACAACGCCCAGATTTGATGGGAAGAAGTCCAGGTGGGAGTGCAGGAAATGCATTTTCAAAGACATGTTACACCCCATGGCTTGGTAAGCACTAAGCATTTGCTTCACCAGGGAAACATAATTTTCTGATTTGACGCTGCCAAGGAAATTCGTAGTTACTTCTTTAAAAGCTTTCCATGCTGTTCTTTCAGCCTCATTCAAAGATTCATCAAATGCAATTTTTCATCATTTCTTTGTTGTGGGCCCACAAAAATGCCTTCTTTGATTTTCGCTTTGCTGATTCTAGGGAACTTCTGTTTTAGATATAGAAATTTAGGTCCGTCTTTATTTATGGCTTTTACAAAATTTTTCATCAAACCAAGTTTGATATGGAGAGGTGGTAAGAAAACTTTTGCTGGATCTACTTGGGGTTGATGGGCAACATTTTTTTGAACTGGAACCAAATTTTGTCGAAGTGGTCACTCTTTCTGTGTATAATAACTCCCCTTAGCTCGGCTGTCCCACTCGCAGAGGAAACAAGAGAACTTTGTGTATCCTAACTGTAAGCTGAGAAGTGCAATCACTTTCAGATCACCACAGATATGCCAGAAGTGTTTATCATAGTCAGTATACTTCAAAAGTAACTTCATATTGTCATATGATTCCTTTATATGAACTTTATGTGCAATCGGAACCGAAGAATAGACATTACCGATGTGCAATAGTACAGCTTTCGAACTCAACTTTGATGAATCGACAAAAAAGCCTCCATTCCTTAGATTGTGCTCTCGACCAAGTGCCTCCATGAGAGCGTTCACATCATTACAATACACTAAATCACTTTCCATAGAGAAAAACGATGTGAAGTGTGTCTGACGTTTACGAAATGATGATATTTTTAGTCTTTTGCAAGAGATTTCAACCTTTTAATCTAGAACCTAAGAGCTCAGCCTGATTTTTAGATAGATTCAACTCTCTGACAAGATCATTTAATTCTGATCAAGAAATTAAATGAGTTTCATCCGATGAAGGTAGTTGAAATTGTGTATCCATGTCATTTTGTCTGTCCAAAGGTTCATTACGAGATTCATCATCAAGTTCATCATCATCTAAAGTCCCTGTCTTTGGTGGTTTGTGTACTGGCAAATCGTCACAATGTGAAAGAGGTCGCATGGCTGACAGTAAATTAGGATATTGAATCGCATGTTTAGATTTTCAGGAATGTCCACTTATCTTCGTTAAACAGAAGTAGCAATCAGTCGAGTGGTCTCTTTGTTCCCTCCATACCATTGGGACCGCTAAAGGCATTGAAGAATGTGCACTTTTTAACCACCCCCTCAGAGATCTTGCACAAGAAACACAACATACTTGAGGAGCCCAGATTGTCCTGATCGCCTACTTTGCAACCGAAATAAAGTTCATACGCCTTAATTAAAGGAGTGAAACCCTGCAAACCCTGCTTTTGAGATTTTGTTGTAAATTCACCACACACAAAACAAAAACTGTCAGCTGCTGTCACTTTTATACACTTATTGCAAAAACGCTATTTTTTCACCCAACATATACCAAGCCAAAATGAATAAATGTACTTAATCAATCAACTGGTGGGTAGCAGTGCACGAGACTGACAGAGAGATTAGCACGAACATGCACAATTCTAACACATGACAAACAAGAATGAGCATGTCCTGACAGGTATGTGCTTGTCTAATTCGATAAGAAGCAGCTGCTGCAGACTCAAGTGACTTGTACTATTTATCTACCAATCACCAATCAGTCTGTCACCGTAGTTAAATTTGCTCCGCCCACAAATGCCCAAGACTCGGTGACGCCTCTCATTGCATAAGTTATATTTTTACAAGCAGAGCCTTCGGCTCACTGCCCTACGGGCACTGCTTTGTGCTTCGCAAACTCGCCTACGGCGAGGGCACCTTCGGTGCCTGTGTTACCCCTTTGGGGGGAGGTCATTTTTCCCTCTCCCTCAAAACCCCTCACCCCCCTTTATGCAACTTGGGGGGCTAACCTCCCTCCCCATTACCCCCACCCTTCCCCCATTACCCCCAGGGGGGAAGGGGGCTGGCACCATGCAACAATTGATCAACATTACAATTGCCTATATGCACTTTATTTTATTTATTTTTTATTTTATTTTTTTTTAAACTTTTTCATGTATTTTCCGGACGATTTTGCAACTTTATTTTTTATTTTATTTTTAAAATTTTTTTTAACATCTTTCATGTATTTTTTTTTATTGGTATCGGATAAGAATCCAAACTGGGAGAGAAAAATTTATTCGGTGAAATGGCGTAATGTTGCACTTCTTGAGTTATATGTGTTTCTGGCTTTATTTCTCTATAGTAGCATTTGTCATTATAGTGAAATCCATTTCTGGCATTGGTTGTCTCGGAAAAACTAAGCTTTTGCTTGCTTGAGCATTTTAAGAAATGGCATGCATCGGTTGCATCGCGTGAATAAAAGTAATAAACATTATATTTATTTTATTATACATAAATACATATATAGGGTGAACCAAATGTAGGTGGACAGTAAATGATAACGTTTATTTTGAGAATACATATTTAATTTTTTTGTATACTATAATACAAAATAAAATTTAAATAAATTTAGTTATAATATTTAATATAATATAACACAAACACCATAGTTATAATGAACACCATAGTTATAATATAATATAACACAAACCGTATTCAACCTACTGTCCACCTACTTTTGGTTCACCGTGTATATATATATATATATACATATATATATATATATATATGGGAATGAACTCAGAATGGTTCCCTAAGGTTTTTTATGATACACACAGACCGTGCATGGAACAAGGAACTCTTCTAGGAAAATTAAATCCACTATAGTTCGAATAAATAATGGTAAATGACAAATACTATAGGGAACCATTCTGAGTTCATTCCCATCATGAAACGGACATGTTATGTGCCTTGAAAAGTGGACGCTCAATTCTGCCAGTTCAGGTTTAAGTTTTGGTTTTTGGCTAAAAATATAATAGTTACCCCTTTTTCTTTGATGTATTCAATCTGACGTGAAGGCAGCGAGTCTTTTGCTTATATTGAGGTTCTAAATGTAGCTGGGCTAGGCTGCTTTAAACCCTAGATCCTGTCCCAAAGCTGGATCCTATCTGCTTTGCAGATAGCTGGTGAGGGAAGCTATATTTTTGGGACCTCTTCGCGAGTGACCCGTTGCCCACGTCGGGCTAGCGTCATGAAAAAGAAAAAACTATAGTATTTGTCATTTACCATTACTTATTCGGACTATAGTGGATTTAATTTTCCTAGAAGAGTTCCTTGTTCCATGCACGGTCTGTGTGTATCATATATATATATATATATATATATATATATATATATATATATATATATATATATACATTAGGGTGGTTCTTACAAATATAAAAAAATTTCGATATTAAATTTTCCAGGCTCCCAACCCATAATTAGGTACTCTTGAATGAATGAACTTCTCTCATAGAGTTTCTTCTCTTTTAAAGAATATTTAGGGGTTGCGCAGGCTTAATAAAGTTTTGTATTTCATGGGTAATTTTTTAAAATTTATGACTAATGAAACAATATAAATGATGAATACTTTAAGAAAATAAACATAAATAACACTGGTATGCATATGAAATTTTTTTGTCTGCTGTGAGGGTTTTTTCAACTCATATTATATAATTCGACCATGCTGAATTCGAAAATGACATTGGTTTTCCTCAATCCGGTCAGGTTTTTTCTCTATTGGCCATTCATTATAAGTCCAATTTTATCCCCAAATTTATTGATTTTTTTAGCTTAAACACTGTAGATACGAGTAATATTATAAGAACACTCGTGAAAAATGAAAACATTGTGTGAATAAATACTTTTATTCATACAATGAATATGGAAAAAAGTTTATTGAGGAAGGAATGAAGTTTTTTTGGCTTTCCGTCTGTGTTTTTCTTCGGGCACGTCTCGCTTCAAACACCAGCAATAGTCCGCCAGCATATTGATATCCCAGTTTCCCTGGTACCTCTCTTCCATTATTTTGATATCTTGGTGAAATCGTTCACCCTGTTCCTCACTATAATCCCCGCAATTTTCAGGAAAATAGTCCAAGTGGGACCACAAAAAGTGCATTTTTATGGACATGCGCGACCCATGAGCTTTGAAAGCTTCCATCAAGTTTTCGACAACGGACTCGTATTCTGGACTTCTACGCTTGCCAAGAAAATCAGTGACAACTGATTTGAATGCCTGCCAGGCATTCTTCTCAGTTGGAGTCATTGCGTTTTCGAACTGAGTATCCTTGATCAAAGTTCGAATTTGAGGACCATCAAAAACCCCAGCATTTAGTTTAGCATCAGATATATGAGGAAATTTACTCTCGAGATATCGGAATGCTGAACCCTCCTTATTCATTGATTTGATGAAATTTTTCATCAAGCCCAGCTTAATATGAAGTGGTGGGAGCAAAATTTTTGTTGGTGGTACAAGGGGCACTGAAACGACATTATGCGACCCAGGTTCAAAATTCTCTCTGGATGCCCATTCACGCTGTGCATAGTGCTTCTCATCCGCTCGGCTATCCCATTTGCAGAGGAAACATGGGTATTTCGTGTATCCCCCTTGCATTCCCAATACAACTGCCACAATCTGAAAAAAAATGAAAATATTTAAAGAATTTAGAGAATTTGTTCTATCAGATAAAAAAATCTATGCATTGGACTGTATCACTTCTGTGGGGAAGTTAAGTGTTCTTATACGCTCTCAAATAACCTTTGGAAAAACAACATAGTCAATAGCAATAGTTTACTTATGATATTAGTATTACCTTCAAATCTCCACAGATCCTCCAGTTATGTTGGTCGTATACGAGAGCATCCAGTAAAATTTTCATGTTATCGTAGCTCTCAGTAAGTTGTACGGAATGTGCTACAGGGACTGATGCAACCCTATTCCCAATGTTGAGAAGTACTGCTTTCAAACTTCGTTTAGACGAGTCTATAAATAGCCTCCATTCTGATGCGTTATATGGCAGGCCCAAGGATTCGATTAGCCCCTCAACATTGCAGCAGTACACTAAGGAAGAGGTATTTTCGTGCACTGCAAAAAACTTGCGGAATTCTTCCTCTCGTTTCCTATACCAGGAGAATGTTGTTCCCGGAGCCAGCAAGTTGTCCTCTCGAAGTCGTGAGCCCAAGATCTCGGCAGCTAATTTGGAAAGTCCTAAATCCCTGGTAAGATCATTAAGTTTGGCCTGGTTGAGAGGCCTCGGCTCATTTGAAGCGGTATTTTGAGGTATATACGACTGGGACTGGTCATCGGCACTGGTCATTGATTCATCATCAGAATCATCGAAGTCCAGGGTTTGAGGTGGGTCGGGTATTGGAATTCCAGGACCATGGGGTACAGGTCTCATAGCAGAAGGAATGTCAGGGTATACAACAATGTGTTTATTCTTCTTGTTAACTCCTGAAAATAGAAACACAGAAACATGGATATAAAACTTGCATATGAAATAGAAGAAGCATTCAGACAGTGGCGGCTCGTGAGGGAAGGCTGCGGTCTGTAAGATATGAAATAGGTCGATGGAGTCTGTATATTTTCTTTCTTTTTCATTCATATTGTCCCTTCGGGGACAATATGAATGAAAAAGAAAGAAAATATACAATCATTGTATATGTAAATGTAACTTGTATAACAATATGTATGTGTAAATGTATTTTCTATAACAATATGTATATGTAAATATATGATTACCATTATGGTGAATATTATGCTATATATGGTGAATATTACATTATGGTGAATATTATGTCAAGTTTCATACGAGGATTTCAAAATATTTAAGAAAAATAAATTTATAAGCCCACCTTGGAGGTTTGTCATGCAGAAATAGCAATCTGTCACGTGATCCTTTCCTTCTCTCCAAATCATGAGAACTCCAAAAGGCAAAGATTTCGCTCTGCCTTTGCTCCATCTTCTCAAATTTTCAATGCACGTCTTGCAGCACATATGAGGGGCGAAATTTTTGTCCTGGTCCCCTAGCTTAATTCTAAAGTATGCTCTATACATTGTCTTCACAAATTTAGTGATTTGGGACTGGTTATTTGGCATGGTAACCGTCCCACATATGTAGCAGAATCTATTGGGATCATTTTTACACGCTCTATTCATTATGAAATATTTTATCTATATGCCTGAAAAATAAAAAAAGATATTATACAAGTGAAACAAGTGATGATAGATGTTACTGTTCCAATTCCGCTTTGACAAAATCACGAAAAATTCTATTTTACTTATGAGGCCATAGCCGGATAACCTGAGCTGATTGTGAAAAACGGATTGCAGATTCGAAATCAGCAGGAAAAACTCTATAAGAATCACTTACAAAACCCTTGAGAGCAAAATTGATGCATACCAGTGTAATCTTCGCGGTGTCTCAAATATGCTACCAAAATTTAAATAAATCTCCATGTAAAGTAGGATCATAAAACTAAGTGTTCTTTCCAAAAAAACATAACATCCCAAAACATGATAAGCAAAAACAATATATTCTTCATATTACAAGAAATAAAAACAAAATATTTTTAATGTTACAAGAAACCAAAACAACATATTTTTCATATTACAAAAAAAGTGTTATTAAATATTGGACTCAAGTGCGCATTTTGTGCTGTCAGGATATTTTCGACGATGATTAACGACAACCTGCATCAGATACTGCAGTTGTTCCTCGTCGTGAGTTAATCGGCAATTAAACTGTTCAATGAGGGCCACTGCTCGTTCAGCATTATCATTAACAACTTTTATACCTTTCACAATGCTACATGCATATTTGTAACTATCATGAACAGTCCAGAATACAGGATCTTCATTAAGGAATTCGTCTGAAATGTCCAAACTTCTGAAAAACTTAACTGAGTTTTTCGATGTTAAGTCAACAAGGCTGACCTGAGCATTATGTGGGAGCTCGATCCGCTTTGGACAATCATCACTTCCTTCTTTGGTCCTCATGGCTTGAACCATCTCACGCTTAACGCTTACAGGAACGTCTTCGTCGAATAATGCAAGGGGCAGCATTTCCTCTGACAGATACCAGAGATGTGAGCTGAATTTTCTAATGGCAGCTTCTGCGATGATCTTATTTGCGTATCTTTGAAGTTTCTTAAGGAGAATAAGGGCTTCATGCGGAGCAGATACAGAAACAGAAGAATGAAACCATGCTCTCATGTAAATTCGGACAGCAAGGAAAGAAATTTCGTTTAGGGCCCTTTCTTCTTTGTTAGTTAGTTGAAATTGACTCTGAAACAACCATACCTTGATGGAGTAGAGAACCTTAGCCATCCATCGGGCATGATGCATAGCTCCTGGAGTTTTAAAACGAATTTCTTTTCCATCCCAAGAGTTATGGCCCAAAAAAAGAAGTGCCAGCTCCAGGAATTCTGTGTAATCATCTCGAACTGTTCCTTCCTGTAGCATCTTCCAAGCAAAAGAAGTTAATGACCTCTTCTCTTCGTTGTCGATGTCATCTGCAGCCGTCTTACAGTATATCTGGACTGATCAATTTGAGGCCAAAACTTCTTGAAGCGCATGAATAAAGGTACTTGAGGGCCAGAAGGTGCTCCAAAATAAGACCCGAAAACAGCTCCAAACACCAATTCCATAATATGATGACGGCATGGAAAATGCAGGTTTTTCCCTAGTTTTTGCTCGAGGAGAGTAGTATAGCCGCAAAAGGGGAGAGTGCAAGAATGTTGCAGGTTATTATGTAATGTTGCAAAGGGGGTGGGGTTGTTGCAAATGGGGGATGGGTTGTTGCAAAGGGGGTGGGATGTTGCAAAGGGGGAGGGGGTTGTTTCAAAGTGGGGGAGGGGGTTGTTGCAAAGGGGTGGGGTTGTTGCAAGAGGGTTGGGGTTGTTGCAAAGGTGGGGGGGGAAACTGGAGGCGGCGTTATCCCCCAAGAGAGAGAGGATGAGAGAAAGGAGGAGGAGAGGTGTTCACCTGGCAGGAGCCAAGTGCACATATTAAGACTTCAGCCGAGTTGGCGTTGTTTTATAGGCTCCTAATCAGCCAGTTGGCGTAAATGGCTTGAGTTGCCAGATACCGCGATACATTGTATACATTATTATAGACTCCTAATCAGCCAGTTGGCTGTAAATGGTTGTCAGATACCTCTTTTTAGCAGTATTATTGTATACATTATATATATACGCCTAATCAGCCAGTTGGCTGTAAATGGCTTGAGTTGCCAGATAGCGCCATGTATTCATTTAATCGAAGAGACAGAGTTGCCAGATACCATTGTATACACTATTATAGACTCCTAATCAGCCAGTTGGCTTAGAAGGCTTAAATATTGCCAGATACCGCAATACCATTGTATACACTATTATAGACTCATAATCAGCCAGTTGGCTTAGAAGGCTTAAATATTGCCAGATACCGCAATATCGTTGTATGCATTATTATATTTCGAATACCGTAGTAGAAGGCATAACAATAAACAACATTGCATCATTCTTTTTATTATAAATATATAGAAAATAAATATACATTTGAGGAATATGCATATAACAGAAATATATACACACAATTATGGATATATATAAAATAAAATATACATTTCAAATAAATATACACTTCAATAGAAATATGTACATAACAGTACAGGAGAAATATACACACACACACAATTATGGAGAGATATTTATAAAATAAATATACTTTCAAATAAATATACATTTCAATAGAATATGCGTATAATCAGTACAGGAGAAATGTCAAGCAAAATATAAATACATTCACTTTTTTTCAAAATACTAAACTCGGTCTTAATCGAGTTTACACTTACATCATTATTGCTCTGCATTACGCAGTATATGCGGCTTAATAATATTTCACCGCTTAAAGTATAGGGAAACCTGTATTCGATATGAAGGGCTTTCATATCGTTCAGTACTATTTTCGTTCCCACTTTACAACCGGTTGGTAAGTCATCTTTAAATACGTCTAGAATACAATCAAAAGCACGCACAAAGAGTTCATCGTTAGCTACATATTAAACACAAGTTTATAAGAACGCTTTTCCAATCGAGGGTTTATTTCTACCGACTCGAGCTTTTCAATCGTGAACTCACTCAACATAGCGGCAATTGAAATAATTTTCTAAATCGTTACGACAACTGCGCGTTATATAAAGAAATAGTTCTTCAGGGTGAACGGTGTAGGTGAGCTCAGCCTTGTACCGATCAATTGCTTTGTACCAAAGTTCATGGTATTTCAAAGAGTAAACTTTTTAAATAAACATCCAGCACTAGACCATTCTCACCAGCCCTACACTCGGTAAACCCATCGAGCAGAGCGGTGTATGCGTATTCAAGTACTGTATCAAATAAAACATATCCGTAACACGCGCGTCTAATATAGGTTTCAGTTTACGGAATCCGACGATTTCAAACATTCTGTCGAGGATGAAACGGTTTCGCGTAGGAATAAGAGCGTTATTATCAGAAGCATTCTTCCACATCAACCGTATATCAATGCACGGCCGATCGTTATTTATACACAACGTACATACAACGGCGTATGAGGGTGCGTCACTAATCTGCTCTCTTCTTGTACCTACGTTAGCAGGTATTTTATAACGATCTTCACTCCACTTCTCAACTATCACAAAGATTCTATTCATCTCCTCGATACTTAAATAAACCCGTTTGTTTGTCGGTCTACATTCCGTTTCCAGTACATAGCTAATGGTACCGGAATTACGCCTGAACACGCGCAACGATTTCGTCACGGACACATCGTACGAGGCGTTGAGAATGCTGCTCAAAGGAAGTTCCATCGTATTCGAGGAGCGCACGTCCACTCGGCTCCAAGCTCTGAGATAACTATGAGCCGTGTGAGGCACGCAGGTAGGCAGGAATGGTTCGACGGGCGGCTGACTCGATGATACGTGAATGGGCTTGTTCCGCGAGTCGAATTGTTGTACCGGTACAAGAATATCACTACCAGCCTACGCACCAGACATTTTGGATAAGAACTAGGAATATTTTATGTTTTACTAAATATCTCCACACTCCGGCGCACTATTTGAGAGGAACATATGTTCATATTTTTACTTTCTGCCCATCAAACGATACGCGTCTCTAAACTCTGTTAAAAATTCACGCAGGGCACTAGCCACAACCTCACTACGAACCTCATCATGATATACGTTAATATAGTGATCAAAATACTTAAGATTGTCCATGATCACGAGATTCACATTTCCAGTCGTAGGGTATGAGTAATCGACATGGTGTAGCATGACGTAATACCGCTTGTCACACCACCATCAGCAAGACTCATTATCCATACCTGCTGCTTCTCTTCTGCACGCGTTGTTTCTTTTACTTCACGGTGTATGTGAGACTTTATAAAGTTTAGCTCTGCAGTATACTTCAGCACATCGTCTGTGCAACGAAAGCATTCAACGGTCTCACCAGAACATCCGTAGAGTATTTGTACATCTTGGAACTTCGCACAATCCAATGTTTTTAAAAGAGGCATAGGAGGGATGAATAGGAAGTTTTTCGGTATCCACCACATCCTGGCACTTTACTGAATACCATTTCGTAACGTTGTACAAGCAATATTAAAGGTAGCCATTTGAATACACGTCTGATCTGAATACACGTCTGATCTCTCGGGCTTACTGCGGTCGACTGACCACGCAGGGACTCCCAGATAGTAGCATGACTCACGGTCTTACAGTGGGCGGAGCTTAGAACTTTCACCTGCACACACACACACACACACACACACACACACACACACACACACACACAAAGGAGAAAGTGAAACGCTATTTGAAACATGATTTATTTAATAAACGAGATATTCAAGTTATATATATTTACAAATACGATTTAATAAACGAGATAGTCAAGTTATATATATATATATATATATATATATATATTTAAAAATAGATACGATTATATACAAGACGTGTGAGTTAGAAGCATCATTGGTATCCAAAGGGTACGGTATCATAGGTACCAGGTAACTGGTAACGTTTCCTATAGGTGTTACGGCACACCATCGTACCCCTAAGTTCCTTCACGCCCCCAGCTTCTGCGCCCGAAAATTGTGGTGCCTACAATTAGTTGGGAGGTTGTTCATCCAAACATACTAGATCCTTCAACGACTCAAAGTTAACAACCTCCCGATTCGCATGGTTGAGCGTAATACCCTTTGCCTTCACGATATATTTCATTTCCTCCCCCACCCTGACCGTACCCCATAAGTCTTAGGTACTGTTGAGGCAAAAGAGTCGGCGTATGCGTTGTCCCCATACTCATCCTTGATCTCATCAGTGAGCTCGCCGAGGAACTCCCCAATAGTGGGCATGTATTCACCCTCCCTCTCTGTGAATATCACGCTATCTGTATCGGCATACAATACTCTCCGCCCAAGAGAATGCAATAGACCCCAAAGTTTTATACGGGCGTAGGCTGTTGTGAAGCTGGCCACAGGTATGTTTGTAACCCTTGAGGTATCTGTGGCAAATTCAGTGTTGTTGTACTTTATTACGTAAGTATTACCTACATTTACGATCTCCATGACCTCTTTATCGGGGGCATTGGCATAATCCCAGACATCGCTATAACTTTGTGCCAAATGAATGCTCCCTCTGCCGGTATTCTGCGCAAATTTTCCCCATAGACTGTTTAGACACAACTTTGCACTAAAGCGCTTGCCAGGATTCTTTACAATTTGGACACGATCAAGTTGTATACCTTCGCGGTCGCGGTAACGTTGAATATAGGCAGACTTTTCATCTTCGGTATCAACTCCTCGCGGATACCCTGATGCCTCAACCTTATCCTTCAAAAAGGTGTTTATATATGGTGTGAAAAGGTTGGGTAGCTTCTGAAACTTCCACACCTCATGTATCTTCAGTATTCTATAACCATGGCGCACGGCTAGGGCCAACTCAGGACTTGTATATACGCCTCTGATCTTACGCTGGTGGGGTATATGGTTACATTCGCCGTCATCCTCTTCCGCGCACTTCACGCACAGGGGAAACATGAGCTTGTCGTCGATAACGACAGGTAAGATCGGCATCCATAAATTGCGTGGGGGGAGTACGTCTACGAAAGAGATCCCAAAGTAACGATCATTCAAATTTTTTGAAAATTCATTGATGGATGGTAGGCTAGGCCACACCAGTTTCTCAGGAGCGCCCACGGGGTACGGATTGCTCTTCATCACGTATGGGTATAAAGAACAGAAATCGTAGTACTGGAGCTTCACGCCCTCCGTAGGTGGGAAGTATAGTCTGAAAGGATTTGTACGTCCTCCAACAAGCTATCACCACATTTGAGAGGATCCAGCACCATTGAACGCTTGATCGCTTTTATTTCCTCACGGTACACCTCGTCTGTCTCCATCCGTGCATCATATTCATGCTCCCACATCCCACAAGAAATTTGGGTGTGAACTGTGATCCTATAAGTTGATCGCGGGTGCGGATCGATGCAAGACAGTCGGCAGGAGACCTACCGTGGATATCTCCGGTGACTCCGCACTCAGGACGGGGGCATCCATGCCACCAGCAACCGTTAAAGGAGTACACAGTCTTCACACCAGTGACACGGTTTTCACTTAACCCATCAACCCAAAAAACACGTCCATTAATCTTAATGGGTACTTCACCCGTGTTGCGGGCGTGCTTTATGTATACACCTGTCTGTTGCTGTAGGTGTATGAGCCAGTAAATAGCCTTGTGCCCGTAACTGCGGGGATTGTTTCGGTGAATAATGGCTAAGGTGTCTTTCGGCATGAAGTTATTCTTGAACACCGTAAAACATAATGATGCGATGGTGGTTGCGACTTGCAGTGGATCGCATTTGAAACGGGCTATGTACATCCTTCTAAAGGCCTGGAAATACTCTAAGCACGCGCACATCATTCACGCAATAACGCTCACATTCATCAGCTATATTATAAGGGTTACTTTCATTAAAACTGTCGTAGTATCGATCAAAGTCTTCACGGTCATCCATGCAGTCAAAATAATGTTTGGGGGGTGGTGGGCCTACGTAGTTTAAAGTCTCGCTGGTGAGGAAAGTGTATGGGATATCCTTTGGAAACTTCAGCTGCTACTCCCATCACCTTGGGTAGCTTTGCTAATTTACAAGGTGTGAATAATAAAGTATCTTTAAATTGTACATTGCCTCTTATCTGCATCTGTATTAATTTGTTGCCTCTTTTCAATGGATCACCTGTAAATATCTCAGAGGATTCGTGTTCAAGCAACTCCTTATAAAGGAACTGCGTGTCAAACTTTGCCCCGTTATGGGCGAGAATATACACAGTCATTTTTTTGAACTTGTCGGCTAACTTGACAATATAGGACACAAATAGTTTCACAGGACTATCGCTGACATTCGTTTTAAAAACGTTTGTCCGTTTACCACATTTGGGGCACTCGTCACATTCGATATCCATACACTCATCACAGATAGTCTGGCTCACAAGTAAATGTGGAATTACCTCTTTGGTTTCAGCGTTCGTATATGTTTCTATATCGTAGTATACAGTTATACAAGGGTTATTTTTAGGCTTAGCATCTTTCATATAACATACATGCTTTACTCCATCCGCCTTATATTCCTCCTGGCATGTAGGGCAGTGAATTACGTCACACTTGTGCTTAAATTTTCCCAATTATCCATTGTGTGAAACATACCACATTCACAGATTCTCATTTTCCTGCACGTGCCAATTGATTTATGGAAATCAAAACAGCTATTATTGAAATGTGCGTCTACACACTCACAGTCTCTCTCTTCTCAGCTTCAACTACACGGCTTTCACATTTGGTGCTTTTACACTGCTCACATACCATGTGACATTCTTTACAATGTCTCACTATATCATCCGCAAACTCGAGGCACCCCTTACACAAATCATGATGTCTCCCATATTTTCGACTTTTACGGATATTTGCTTTGCGACCTTCATCCGCGAAACACGTTTAGAGTGCTTCTGCGAACGAATATATTTCCAAATGAGCCTGAAACGGTGTATATTCTAGAATGACAAAGAGACTAAAGAAATACCGTGAATTAATAAAAATCTATCATCGACTGCCCCGGGCAATGCAGCAGTTGTTTATTAAAAATATCGATGCCGACTTTTTAAAATGCATCTGTGAAATCTGTCTTAACGTTATAAATTGCAATGTATCAATGAAAACCCATCAGAAGGCTCGCCTACGCCGCTACAAGAACATAATACGTGCACTCGCTCGTAAAAGCCAAACTGTAGCGAAGAAAAAACGAATTATTGTACAAACAGGAGGGTCATTTCTCCCCATCTATTTTCAGTTTTGGGTCCTTTACTGACTAGATTAATATAATAAGAAAGTGGTAGTGATTCCCCACGAGGTGTACGCCTCACTGCAAAGAGACACGGATCTAGATCCCCGTAAAAGCAGACTTAAAAGAATGGAAAGCGAATTGTTAGCCCTATTAAACAGTGAAAAAACACCTGATGAGAAAAGAATCTTATACCAAGAAGCTCTGCAGAAATTTCTTCACGAGTACGAAAATTATAAGAGCCCTACAGAGATTCCTGTGGTTATTAGGCACAGCACGGGGGACGATGGCGACATAGGACCTGTACCCGACGACACAGCTGACCAATCAAAAAGATTAGCCACACAACATATCGAACATGTATTAAAAAATACCCTCCCACTTACATTGAGGAGTAAAGGCTTAAGTCTTTATAATCTATTGAATGAGGATCCCTGTACCTTTGATCCTTCCACAATGATCTCCCCCTGTAACGGTCCATTGTATGGCGGGATCCTCATTCAATAGATGATGGGAGTGACCCTGAGCCTGAACGGAGAGAGACTATCGGTAATCCAAGCATATGCACCGCAGAGTGGAAGATCACAGGAGGAAAAGGAAACTTTTTATGAGGATCTTCAGGGAATGATAGATGGGCTGCCTTATGGACCAAGAATTTTGATGGGAGACCTAAATGGCCATGTGGGTGGAGATCGAAACGGAAATGAAGACGTGATCGGGGTATTTGGTGTGGGGGAGAGAAATTTGGAAGGGAAATGCTGGTAAATTTTTGTGCAAGAAATGTTCTTAGTATAATGAACACATTTATTAAGCACCAGGAATCACATCTCTATACGTGGTATGGATGGAATAGTAGAACCGGAAATTATGATAAGAAGTCTCAGATAGACTTTATTGTGGTGGATAAAAAGTCATTGGTGAAAGATGTAAGAGTAGTACCATCTGTGTCTTTTAACTCGGATCATAGACTTGTTAAAGCCAAAATTTAGCTTCCAGTACCACAAAATATAAAAAAGCCTAGAAGGAGAAGAGTGTGCACGGAGAATATAGCAGAAAAACTGGAAGAGATTAGAACTAGAACTGAGGAGGCTTTCGGACAAAGGGTAGCTACGGAAATAGTGGAGGAGGTTTGGGTTGAGTTTAGGAGAACGATGGAAGGAATACAGCGAGAGGTGATTGGAGAAAGGGTAGTTGGTGGGTCAAAAAAGAAAAAGACGGCATGGTGGACCCAGGAGGTAGAGGAGGCAGTGACAAATAAGATGCGTGCTTTTAGGAGATGGCTTAAGGATAGAAATGAGCAAACAAGGCAAGAATATGTCCAAATGAGAAACCACACCAACGAGGTTAAAAGAAGAGCGAAACGCTCTGTGTGGGAGAAAATAGATAGAGACTTAGAAGAGGATTTTCAAGGCTCGAAGAAGTTACTGTATAGCATGGCTAAGAAGTATAAAAATGGAGAAAGCAAGAAAACAACAGTGGCGATTAAAAATGCACATGGTGAAGTCCTCACTGATAAAAGCGAGGTGGCCGCACGCTGGAACGAACACTTTAGACAGCCTTTGAATAACGAGAACCAATATGATGAGGTGAGACGGGAGGAGCGGGTAAATCATGAGGAGCATGAGGGGGACAGAGAGATCACTAGAGAGGAGGTTATTCAAGCACTAAAGAGGAAGAATAATAAAGCTCACGAGCCGGATGCAATTGTCACAGAAACACTAAAAGCAGCTGGTAATCCTGCTGTGGACTGGCTGCTAAGCATTTTCCGGGTGGTGTGGTCGCAGGGAATTGTACCGGCAGAATGGGGCAGAGCAATTATATGTCCTATATATAAAAAGAAGGGAAGTGAGCAGGAATGTCAAAACTACCGTGGCATATCTTTGATGTGTCATGTGGAGAAAATATATGAAAGGATTTTGGAACATAGAATACGAAACATGCTGGAACCTGTGTTACTGGAGTATCAATGTGGCTTTCGTGCAGGCCGGAGTACTATAGATCAAATACAATATCTTGAGAAGAGCCGGGAGTTCAATTTGGACCGCTTCATATGTTTTTTGGATGTGGAGAAGGCATTTGATAGTGTGCCCAGGGAGAAGCTGTGGGTGGTTTTGAGTGAGAGAGTACCACCCAAGCTTCTGAGAGCAGTAATGAGCACCTATAGGGTCTCCCAGAGCACGGTGGTGAGATCGGAGGAGTGGTTTGATGTAAGTACAGGAGTTAAACAAGGGAGTGTTCTGTCACCCATTTTATTTATTGCCTACATCAACAGGGTTATGGAACACATAACTGAGGAAATTGAAGAGGAAATAGAAATTTTTGGATATGCTGATGATGTAACTGTTGGGACTAACAGCACAATCCCTGAAGAGAATTATGCAGAGGTGGGATGAGAGATTGAGGGAGTATGGACTGAAACTGAATTATAATAAAACTGAATATATGGTGGTAACGAGGGGAGCGAACGAGGATGGAATCTTTGTTAGGGGAAGGGAAATGAAAACGGACACATTTAAATACCTTGGTAGTGTAATAGCAAATGATGTGGGTATGGATGCAGAGGTGAATGAAAGAATTGCTAAATATAGCAGAAATGTTTCCTTCCTGTACCCCCTATTAAAACATCCCTAAAAAGGTAAAGACGCATATATACTCAACAATATTGAAACCAATCTTACTGTACGGCAGCGAGACTTGGGCCCTAACCACGAGGACGAGGGGAAAACTGCAAGCAGCTGAAATGAGGGTCCTGAGATTGATAGGATAAAATAAGAAACACCGAAATAAGAAGGCGATTGGGTGTAACTTCGGTTAATGAGAATGTTGAGAGGAACCAACTGAGATGGTTCGGGCATGTCCAACGAATGCCGATGGAAAGGACAGCAAGAAGAATGCTGGAATGGGCCCCTCAAAACAGAAGACCAGTTGGAAGACCCAAGATCCGATGGATAGATAACATCAAGAGTGCTGTCGCGAAGTGTGGAATCAGTCTCCAACGGGCGAACTTGATGTATGGAGATCGTGAGGCATGGAGGAGTCTCGTCCGAGGGCTCCCAACTGACAGACCGCTCTAGGTCTACCAGGCGCCTGGTAAGAAAGGTAAGAAATAATAATTATAATAATAATAATAATAATACGCAGTTTCTGTCCCTCTGTCTGTCCGGCGTTTTACTCAGAAACCACTCAAGGTAGGGCACTCATCCTTACACCGTTGGAAAAGTATATGTTCTGGGAGGATCTTAAGGATAGTTATTTTTTTGTTCGCACACGTCTGTGCGCATGCGCAACTTTTAAACGAAGCCAGATAGAGAAAAAGTTCCCATTTAAAAAATGTTCCTTTTCGTCTGTTTAGGCGGAGCGGATTGTGGAGGTAGTGTGGGGCTTGTGGGAAACTCCAACCCGTCATTTTCTGGCGGGAAGAGAGTGTGGGCAGGACCGGATTAAGGTTTAATGAGGCTTTAGGCCCGAGTAATATTTAAAATTTGAAGGTGTATGAACTACATAGAAAAATGCACTTGGCTTCCCGAGTATAGGTTTTATTGTTAAATCATGAAGCAGTTCTTTTTGTTTCATTTGAAAAACTCTCGCAACAATATGACCTACGAGTATGTTCTGGTATTTGATAAGCTTCAATGCTTTCAGCGATTTCAATCCATCTTGGATTGCGAGTAAACGTAATAAATAAATCCTGGTTCCCAAATTTTTTTACAATTTCCATAGCGTCTTCATAATTCTGTGCTGCACCGCTTTCGGACTACCTTCATAAAGATACTAATTTGACCGCACATGTTTTGTATTTATATTCCTAAACCTGTTTTTACACATGGTCACCTTTATGTAGTTTTATTCTAGACTGACAAGTTTTGATTGTGTTAAAGTGTTTGGTGAAAGAATAAGTAGAAATCCTGTATTTAAAGGAGTAATGTTTCAACAAAGATACTAATTTCACTGCAAATGTTTGTGGCTCTCTGCTAGTGTATATATATATACTGTATAAGTATACAGATAAGAGAGTAATTTCATCAAAAGAGATAAAACTCCCCCCCCCCCCTTCTTCAAAAAATCCCCGAAAATTACATATAAGAATTTACGGATTTGAAATTATTTCCGCGATTTATTTCCGCAGGTGAACATCAATACTAGAAAAAAAAATGTTGTATAATATATACACACACACACACATATATATATATATATATATATATATATATATATATATATATATATATATATATATATATATATATATATATACTGTATATATACTGTAATATTTTGTTTCTATGACTTATTTAAGAAAGTTAATTAAGAGTACTTGCCCGTAATGCATAAAACAATAATATATATATATATATATATATATATATAGTCATGCGGTTTGCTTCTACAAAGCTTCAATTTAATATTTAGGAGAAATCCAATGACAAGGAGGAATGTAAATGCCATGAAAAGTCTTCTTTAATGCGCAACGTTTCGAGCAATACGCTCATCATCAGGCTAGATAATAACAATATGAAATTAGAATCAATAAATAAATATTGTTATTATCTAGCCTGATGATGAGCGTATTGCTCGAACGTTGCGCATTAAAGAAGACTTTTCATGGCATTTACATTCCTCCTTATTATTGGATTTCTCCTAAATATTATATATTATATATATATATTATATATATTACCTTCAAACTTTTATATAAAGTAAGCGCGTATCCTTGATTTAAGAGCTCATCCCATATGTAAGCTAATCGTAAAGTTAAATTTCTTTCATAAATATTAATTGTTCCAATACTTTTCACTTGTCTTTTTGCACGTTGAAGAAAATAACATGTCTGGCGCTTGTTTGGATTTCTTGAAACCTTAAATCTTTACCTCTGTAAACTTTGGGTAACATTTTTCAAACGCGTAAGATTTACAAGCTGAAGTTTTGGCGACAACTCCATCAAATTTAAATGCTTTCAACTATTATGGAACGAGAGTGTGTTTCTTTACCGGAGAAAGTTTTGTACCAAATTTTCTTCAAAGTTGGGAAAATAGTGTTGCCACAAATTGAACTACTAATATATATATATATATATTATATATATATATATATATATATATATATATATATATATAAGACTCATAAAGAAAAAAGTTTACAAAATTAAAGTGTGAATTTTAAAAATTCTTATCGACAAAAATATTTGAAACTTTCTAATTCAATAGATAGATCTCAAAGTTTCCATTAAGGTAAAATTTTATGTATTTAATTGTGAAAAGTGACTAAATTTTATTCAATAACTTCTTTCACCTTTTTTTACGGGACTAAAATATATATATATATATATATTTGCTCTTTCCAGTTTGTCGGGAAAGACGAAAAAGCGGGTGACACTTTTTTGGGGTCATATTTTAAGTTAAATTTATTTGTTTCAGGAAAAAACATTTGTGTGCAAATAACATAGTTTTGGATTTTAATACAAACTTACAGAGTAGTTCATAAATAAATGGAATACAAATGTATTATTAGCTTTGTTAGACTGTGCACGTTTAAGGATATCTGTACGTACACATGAGGGAAATATTTCATTAACTGGATAAATTAATCATTTGAAATAGTTCGTGGGTGTTATTGCGTTAGCGCCAAAATGCGTTTGTTTTGGTGTCACCCCATTTTATGCCATTTCCATTCCCATCCGTGTCCGCAAATACAATTCCCATTTTAGGCAATTCTCACGTTATGCCATTTTCATTCCCATCCACGACCTTTTCCACTTTGGTCCGAGTTAGGTTAGGTTAAGCTTGGTTAGGATACGATAAGTTAGCTTATGATTGGTTAGGCTAATGTCTAATGTTAGGTTAGATTATGATTGGTTAAAATAAGTTAGATTAAGAAATATTAGCCCTTCCCATTTGGCGCCGTTTCAGCGACGAAAATATTAAAATATTGTATCTCAAATCAAGACGCACTTTTGTCAAATTTGAATTTTTCACTTTTGGTCATTTTCATTTGCAGACCAAAAAATGTGAATGAAAATGGCGTAGGATGGAAAGTAATCTTTGTGCCGAAACATATATTTCGATTGAGTTAATTCCTTTAGGTTCGCCGAAACATATTTCGATTGAGTTAATTCCTTTAGGTTCGCCGAAACATATATTTCGATTGAGTTAATTCCTTTAGGTTCCTATACGATAATAAAAGTTAATAAACAATAACAAATTTCTTGAATTAATAGCTTTAAAATGGTGAATAGTGTTGCTTTCCTCTTTATACGAGTATTATGTAAAGGTGAATAGTAACATTCTGGCATTCCATTGATAAACTTTGCTATTTGCTCTTGAGGGCAATCATCATGGTGTCTATTTACTTTGGTCAACCCTCTGTATATGAGAAATAATGAGAAATTGTATAGAAAATAGGAATTTTTTTTATCTCTCCGTTTATTGTATATATAATATATATATATATATATTTTTTTTTCTGTAACCTATATATAGGCTGTAACCCTTCATGTACTTCAGTGTTCCTGAGGATGTCATTAGACAAAAGCGCTTGAGCAGCATTCTGTTTCCTTTCCTTCGTGGTTTTATTCATCATATACAGTATATATATATATATATATATATATATATATATATACACACACCTGTATTTGTGCGGTATATTCTTAGTTTTTATTTGTTAACAATTTATGTACTCTTAGATCTGTGAATGAAATTACTGAGTCTCAAAATACAATAAATAGCAACTATGTGTCAATGGATACCTTCTTAAACGAGCGACAAAGTAACGGAAACATATCTATATTGAACTTAAATATCAGAAGCCTTCCAAATATCACTTTGATGAGTTGACGGCTAATCTAAAATTGTTACAATATAAATTCACATGTATCATATTGACCGAGACTCGGTTAAATGATAATAATAAGTAATTTTTTAATATATCGGGCTACGCGAGCCACCACATATGTAGAAATAATAACAAAGATGGCGGAGTAAGTATTTATATAGACACTAATCATAATAGTAAGAGCACTGAGCAATTAACAGACATAAATGACCATTCTGAAATCCTTGCAGTTGAGGTGTATATAAATAGTATTTCCTATTCAATATTAGGCATCTACCGACCACCAAATGGTAACTTGGCATCGTTTATTGCGAGCATAGATAAAACTTTAACTTTTAATCACATCAACAATAATTGCATCATTGCGGGAGATCTGAACATCGATCTCGCTCAAATAAACTCTAACAATAATGTTAACTTCTTCTACAATCTCGTTACCTCAAATGGCTTTAATTTAACTATAACTAAGCCAACAAGACTACATAATACGTAAATTTGGTGCGATCTCCCCTTGACTGTACGTCAGGTATACTCCTATTACACATTACACACCATCTGCTTACATATACAATGCTAATTAGCCATTTACAAATACAAAAGAGAATAAAAATTGACTATAGACATATAATATAGACTACATAGACTTTAGCTTATAATATAAAATAGACTATAGACCTTTAATAATAAATTAAAATTTATCAGATATATCAAATTTTGACTGGTCGAGAATAACTGAAAGTAACTTTGAAATAGAAACAAAATTTCAAACATTTTGAAACACACTAATGGATATATTTACTACTAATTTTCCTATAAAGTCGAAACTCGTGTCGAAAAAGAACTATAACAATCAGTGGATCACTCCATCCCTCATTGTAAGCGTAAACCGTAAACATTCTTTCTATAAACTATGGAAGAATGATATAAAAATTATTGTAACAGACTAAATTGGCTCATAAAAACCGAAAAAGTGGACCATTATTGTTCTAAAATTACCGAACAAAAATCTAATCCTAAAGGATTATGGAATACTTTAAAGGTCCTAGTTAACGCCAAAAAAGAAAGGACAAGTCCCGTTACTTCGTTAACACAGGATGAAATTTATTACAATGATCCCAAAGACATGGCCAATTTATTAAACAATTTCTTTTCGAAAATAGGAAGCAATACCGCAGCTGCCATTCCAGAATCAGACAGTCACTACCAACAATATATGCCACAACCCACACCAAATACTTTCTTCTTTGAATCAATTCTACCAAACGAAACATCAGCTACATTAAAAAAATTAAAAAATAAAAAAGTTGATATCAGTTTAATTCCAGTGAAAATATATAAACTAATATTAGATGATATAAAAATCCCACTCAAAAGACTTATGAATGAGTCAGTAGTACAAGATGTATTCCCTGATCACTTGAAGATAGCCAGGGTTTGTCCAGTATTCAAATCAGGCAGCTCTGATTCTCCACCCAATTACTGACCAATCTCCGTCTTACCAATTCTGAGTAAAGTATTTGAAAGAATCGTATACAATAGACTAATCAAATTCGTAGTTACAGTAAATACGATATCCCAACTAAAACACAATTTGGGTTTAGAGAAGGCCACATCACAGAAGACGCCATTAACATGCTATTAGGAAATATCTATAAAAATCTAAACTACAAAAAATGCACAATCTTAGTTTTTCTTGACCTGTCGAAAGCCTTTGATACGCTCTCACATGATATCTTACAAGACAAATTAAATACATATGGCATAAGGGGAAATATGCTAAATTGGTTTAAGTCAAATCTCTAATCGTCACCAGTATGTTAAAGTAAATGACATTTTTTCAGAATATGCTATATTGGAAAATGGATTCCACAAGGATCAATCCTTGGACCCTTACTCTTCTTAATATATGTAAATGATTTTTATCGATCAACAACATTAGACTGTATTCAATATGCAAATAATACAACACTCACTTCTACACACCACGATATCAATTACCTAATGAACGAAATGAACAGGCAATTAAATCATGCCTATAAATGGATGTGTGAAAATAAGCTTGTACTAAACTTGACAAAATCATCCTATATGATCGTAACTATAAAAACTGCAATCGTGCACACACCATTAATAATTGGAAACACTCCTCTTGAAAAAGTAAATGAAGTTAAAGTTCTTGGTATCAAGTTAGAAGTAATCCATAAAAATATTTACGAACTCTCTCAGACAATGATGACAGACAATCTCATACCTCTCCAATAGGGTGCCCCATTTTTGACCAACGTCTTTTTTTCCCGGGTCCAACCCCCTAATATCATTATGCCTGTCGCTCTCAGTAAGAAAAATAGCAATTTTCCCGTTTTCTTTATCAAAAATTGTCGATTTTCGGAAGTCTTTCGGTTATATATTTCTTGCATTTTATTATAACCTCATTCGATGTACATTTTTGGATAGAAAATTAAAATAGCTATCGATTGATGTCTAATTTACTATGCTTTTATACCAAAATAGAAAATTAAAGGGAAAAAATGTCTATTTTTTAATATTTTCTTCTACATTTTGTCTTGAATGGGATTTAGAGAATAGGTGTTACCACCACCTGTGAAGCATCATGCCGATGCAGCTTCACGGCAATGGGCCTTGGAATATATTTGAGACTCCCAATATTTCCAAGGTGGGAACAACTCAAGAGATTGAACATTTCATGCCAGCTCTTGAGCCCCATCGTTTTTTTTATTCAACAAACATACAATACCTTGAACAGAAAAATTACTTAGTAAAGCAAATGAATGTATGAAATAAATGTGAATACTGATAATGATTGAAGCTATTCGAGCAGTTGAATTAAGGAACGCTTTTTAAAAGATGGCAACAAACTTCTTTGATATTCCACAATTTGCAGGAGTTGTTGTCTTTGTTCTTCATCTGCTGTGATGCAATTTGCGAAATCTTCAATTAATTATACTCCACGCTCGGCCGCATCATTAACAACCTTAACACTGTGAACAAAATTGGAGATTTGAATAAAATCTCTGTCCTCTTTCCATGTTTTAACAGGTTTATTTAACCATTTTCCATTGCTATGTAGAACATCAAAGAAAAACCAAGATTTGGGTCCAGCTAGGGAAGCTAGTTTGGTTGATTTATTGATCAAAGGAAATACTGGTTTGACACTTTGGGCATACGAACTGTTTTTAGCATTTCTATGTGATCTAATAATTTCTGTAGCAATGTTTCTTTTCTCTTCATCAAATATGCGTAAAGAAACTAATGAAAATGGAATAAGCTCCTCAGTTAGGTACCAACAATGGCCTTCGAATATCTTGATTGTACGATGAGCTACATTTCTGTCCACTGTGTCACCATATATGTGAAGGTCACTATAGAAAGTCAAATCATTGATTGCTGCATCCGACGCTTTTGGTACTTCGAGCCATGGTTGGATATATATAAAGCAGTGAATAAGCAGAACTCCTCTAAGTGCTTCACATATTCTTCAGAATAATCCGTTTGCTGAATGCCAACATTTTAGCAGAATAGAGAATAGTTGCCATTCAGCGAGCATTATGAATTGCTCCCGGACGGAGCCAACGAACTCCGTTAGGTGGCATATGTCCAAGAATTTGGAGAACAACTTCTGCGCATTCTCTATAATCATTCCTGAGAAATATATTTCCGATATCTGTGTCGCTTAACATATTCAAAACTTGCGTTACTCGTTGCATCTTTGATTTCATTTGTCTATTTGTAATTTTGAAAGTTGTATAAGGTTTTGTGATGTCTAATGTCTTCCATTTATCTCGAAACTGTTTAAATAACACATTTTCTGGGCCTGTGGTAGTGCCAAATAATTGAGTAAATGCAGCGGCCAAGACTTTCGTAAATGTGAAGCCTACATGCAAGCCACATTACCTTCCTTTCTCGGAGCTCTTCTAAAACGATGCAGGCTCCATTTATCCAACCTGTATTTAGACGCTGTTGTATCAGAAACCAGTGCACAAATGTTTTGGGCCAAGTTCCATTCTTTTGAGGCATTAAATGCGGCGTTTGCTTGCATTTTACCAGCGGAATCCGGAATAGTTGGTATACCAAGAACTTTTCCCTCAGGTGCTGAAGGGATCCCTGACGCAATTATTGCTAGTCTTTCTCCCGTTTCCCCACTGTTATCAGAAACGAGCTTCCCATCCCAATGTAGAGCACAATGTTCAGGTGGTATAAACTTTTCTTTGACCATTTTAGCTGTTTCATTTCTGCTTTTTATCACTTGTCTGTGGATCGTTGAGTTTAATGAAGTGATATCGCTAAGGTCTTTATCGCACTGACTTGCAATAACAGCAGCAAACCCTGTTCTTTGGCGAACAGAAAGGTTAAGACGATCTGCCATATTTGAAACAACAGGATTCTGTACAACATTTTTTCTTTTGCATGAGGATTTTGATGGAGGAGGCGTATAATCCTCATCTCTAGCATATGATGTACTTGGAATAGGATTTGGTTTATTAAGAATCGCTATTTCTCCTTCAATATCTGTTTTCAAGGTCATACTGAGTTTTTTCCTGTCTCTCCAGTTCCTTCTCTTTAAGTAATTTTTCACGCTCCACTCTTTTCACCTGACTCTCAAACTTGTTTTGATAGTTTTAATCTAGTGATCCTAAGCAAAGCTTTTTGGGTCCTCTTTGGTCTATTAGAAACTCTATATCTTGCTGTTTTGTTACCGAAGTTCTTAATGGATCTTTTTTTATTATTTCTATAGCATTTTGAGAACAAATATCAAATCACTCCTTTAATTCCTTCAGGAAAGATGGTCTCTTCTTATTTATTCTTTCTTCCTGTCTTGTTTTTCGAGAAGTATTCATATTGCTTTAGCAATTGTTCTACTTTTTTTATCAAATGGTGGCTTTTTTAAATATCTTGGCATGTGATACCAGCCCAATCCCAAAAATTTTTAACTTTTCTTAGTACTTCTTGGATCACATATGACTCTGATTTCTTTTACATAGGTCCTCTTGATAAACATAGATAGTGACATAAGACGTCACCATTAGATGGCAAAAGAGACCATTTCTGAGGTTCCAAATTGTGAATTAAGCTTATGAGAAGCCAATCTTCTGGCTTATCCGTGGTACGAGCTTCAACTTTTGCACAAGCCATTTTAGTCTAACTAATCTAATCTGAAATTTGTATCATAATCATATCATAAATCATATCATAATCATAAATCTGAAAATAAATAGAAGTATAGTTAGTACACACACACACACACACACACACACACACACACACACACATACACACACACACACACACATATACACACTGTATATATATGGGTTTATATGGCTTTAGGATCATAAATGGAGAAGAAAATTATATTAGGAGGTTGGATCCGGGAAAAAAAGAAGTTGGTCAAAACTGGGACACCCTACTCTCCAATGATCGGAAACTTAAATATTCTAAAACTAAATGACCTGTATAAACTTACTGTTGGTATCAGTATGTACAAAGTTGCTAATAATTAGAAACTATACTTCGCTCATTCACAGGGCGATTACCCCCCATCAGATCAACCATAATCATAATACAAAGCTTCCCAATGATTTCATCCATAAACCAAATTATTCCATGCAAATTGCAGGAAATGCTCTCTCCCTACAAAGGAGCGGATATCTACAACGCTATATCCATAAACATCAGACAAGCACCATCAATAATATTGTTTCGCAACCTACTAAAGAAACACTTTATAAACTCCTACTAATGTATGTGTGTATATATATATATATATATATTGCAATTTGTAAATATTACTAAACAATGAAAATCACTTATTATATATGCAAAATTCACACTCTTAAATGGGTGCAATCATAAACCATATAAATTAGATGTTAAAAGTTTCCAATATACTACGGCATAGTTATAATATGCCTCATACATCTGTATCTTTGTAACTTTAAGATTGTATCATGATTTGTATTTTTTACCATTTTTCTTTTCTGTTATTTTTATTATTATTTCTATTATTTCAAAGATTATTTCAATTTTCCTTTGTAATGACAGAGTTAACTAAATGCAACATTATTTTATTTTCTGCAAATTCTATTTATATTTGACATTTTCCTATGTAAAAATAGAGATGAGTCTTAATTTGCCTGAAAAGCTGTCATATTTCCCGACGACATATTCAGATAAGAATATGTCGTTGGGAATTAAACTAAAAAAATTAGATGTTAATCCTAGTATTGTGTAAACCAGTATGGATGTAATGTATATCTTATGTAATGGGTCCTTTCTGAATAAAGATTATTATTTTTATTTTTTTTATTTTTTTATTTTTTTCCATAAATTGATTTCAAAAGATTTATGATCCATTTTATTTAAATTTAATTCATTGATCTTTATATGTACAGTATGTCTTAATGTCCTCAACGATCACTATTAATTTTTTTTCTGATTATTTCAGTATTCAGTTCGAGATCAACGTAAATTTGAGAACTGATTTTGAGCGATGAATTTTTAAAGGAAAATTTAATTGTTCTTAATCCGTTTTTTTCACCCTTGATTCGTCTAATTCAGTTTGGCAACCTTCGTGTAGAGGCTACACTAATGTATATACACCTGTCGATAATGGTTTTGATTTATTAACTAAGATATAAACTGTAATTTAAACGTGGCGTTACAGCAAATAGTTTGATGGTCATTCCAATAATGTAGTTTTAAGATTTCAAAATAAAAACAATAATGGTTTGTACTTCCATATTTCAAAATATTTGATATAGGCCTAATTATGAAAGAACGCATTAACCCCTTAACGCCGAACGTTTCTTGTGTGTGGGGGGCGGGGGTTAATTCTAAATGCATGTATTTGAAATGGTACGTATTCCACCCATTCGGTGGTAGAGAGTTAATACACAAATCTTTGAACTTTTTTAACCCAAATTCATTTGCAAGTTTAGAAAAATGTTTGGATTTACTATTACGATATTTTCATAAATATTTATTCAAACACTTTTCTTAATTCTTAATTTTCAATTCTTCATCATTTTATAAAACACTTTAAATCCTAATTTTTAATACTTAGGAAGCATATTTTATTTACAAAACAATTTAACGCTATTTCTGTAAAATATATTTTGTACGGAAGAATTTTTTATATGTAAAATAAAAATTTATAAATGATAAAATCATGCCTAACACGTTCGCGACATTGTGCACCACCGGTGGTACATTTGCAATTTTTTACTAGCCGTCGTGTACCACTTGTAGTGCGCAACTGCATTATAGAAAATGTCACCCTGTATCTATTACGTTTTTAAACGAAGTGTTTAAATTTGATATACGGCTTCAAATAAAGTTGATCTACCATCGTGTGCCACATGTGGAGCACAAACACTTATGTTCATGGTATAAATGATGTACAAATGATAGATAGCTGAGTACGCTCATATTCATGGAATAAATAATACAAATGGTAGATTATATGATTTAATAATGAAATAAACATGAAATATTATAAATGGCGCTTCTTTAAACTAAAGTTGCTTCTATTTTTATCTTTTTAAAAAATCATAAAATTAATATTTCATACCTATTCAGGCACATTGACAGATTGCTATAAAAATTCATACGGAATGCTTTAATCTTTTAATCATAGGAACTTAAACTTTATTTGCAATTTTTTTAAAAGAAAAAAATAATAAAGTACCGTATTTCCCGGCGTATAACGCGCACCCTAATTTTGAAGAGAAAATTATTTTGAAGAGAAAATTTAGGAAAATAAAAATTTAGGAAAAAATATACTTCCTACCTCACTTCACAAAGTTCACATGTACAATTTTAACGAGTTAATTTTAACGCAGGGTGATTTTTGGAGTATTTTGGGGGGGAAAAAAAGTGCGTGTTATACGCTGGGAAATACGGTAATAAAAATGAAATAAAACATAGTTTGTGTTTTTGATTTATTTGTGTACATTGTTGAAACAATTCAGACACATCGCAGGTTGGCCATCTCAATTCTTGCAGAATGTGGTAATTCTTTTAGCTTTTTTCCTTGCATTTGTTGCTCCTTCTTCCTTTTGAATATTATCATAGCAGATTCTGCATCTTTTTCTGGTTTTTCTTGTTGGTCCATCATACCTGCCAAGCTGATGCAGTGGTTTCTTTGATTGTTTAGTAGGAATGGCTTGAGCTTGCTGAGTATCTTCATTCTGATTGCTAGCAAGGAGACCTGAAATTATTGCTTCACGAAAATGCAGCATATCCATTTGTCAACTATGTTGCTGATCTTATAAAGTTTTCCCATATTTTCAACATTTTCATTGTCACTGAAATGCAAACATTTCAGCAACATGTTAAATCTTTCACGCTTCATAGATTTTACAATAAGTTCATTGCGATATATTGGATTCTTTGAACAATACAAATGCATTCTAGGAAGTGGTGCCAAACCCATGATAGCAATAATACCCAAGAATGCCTCTATTCCTGTTATGTTGGTATCTGTCCATTTGCGCATCATTGAACGACGACGAGGCTGATGAGATGTAATAAATTGATGAGCATATCTGTTTGTTTCTTGTACTATTAATTCTAAAATTTCTTTTGTCAAAACTTCTTGTATATTTCATATGGTTCATTTTCATTCACAGGGATTTGTAATTCAGCATCACCCATGAACCCAAATCGTGAAATAATGTTCGTGCAAGGTCTCCAAACTGAAAGAGTGCTTGCAACCACATCAGCTTCATTATCTTCAGCTTCAGATGATGAACTTTCCATAGTGTTATCTTGAGATGAAATACCACCATTGCTACTTCTATCTTCAGATTCAGAACCTGATTCATTAGGATGATATGAGTCTTCTGATTCCTCATTCGACTATCTGACATGATCTTTCATTATCTGACATATTATCGATGAGGGCCCTTTCTTTTGACCATGAAATATGATCTGTTCCTGAATAGAAATTGTATTTATTTTATTATACAGGCATAAAATGTAATAATTGTAACCGATCTTGAAGCTATTGAAGAATAGGGACCCCAGCCTTCTTTAGTTAGCTTATAAGGCTAACTAACGAAAATATCATGACCTAACCTAACCAATCGTCAAGGGCGTACAGTTAACCTAACGATTGGTTAGGTTAGGTCGTGATATTTTCGTTAGTTAGCCTTATAAGCCTAACTAAAGAAGGCTGGGGTCCCTATTCTTCAATAGCTCCTGATCTTTTTATTCTGAAAAAGTAAAAAAATGCCTGTTTCACTTAATCATCAGAGGAAATATATCTGGAAAAGAAAAATAATTTATTACATATATTTACAATACGATACGAATGAAAATGCGATTTTTAGTGTAGGGGCCACCGGTGGTACACTACGGCTGGGGTTAAATATGTTTAACTTTTGACCGTCGTGTACTACCGGTGGCCACACTGAAAAATGACATAATTTTAATATATTTTTATAAAAATAATAAGCTACAAAAGAAAATTTAATTTTATTATCACCATAAACAAAATTCAACCTGTGCGTCTGTGGGGGAGAAAGTAAAAATCCCCCTCCGACGCGAACGTGCTAAGTCTTAAAAATAAAGTTTTTAAAATTTCTAAATAATTTCAGTAGCAAAAATTTAGAAATTCATAAAATTAAAAAAACAAAACAAAAACAAAAAACTGATTTTTGACAAGTTAAAAATAGTCCTTTTTATTTAAATGATATCAAACACTGATTCTTTTAAGTTTCAGAGTCTGAAAAGGATTTTTAAATTTTTTTAATTTTCTCTCTCTTCTCTCTCTCTCTCTCTCTCTCTCCCTATATACAGGGTGTCTCAAAAGTCACCTCTCTATTTCGGTGACATTAGATGTTTTTAAAAAAATGCTATGCTGGCATAAAGATATGTACTTCTGGTGCAAATTTGTGTATTTAAAAAAGTTAATTGGTTATTATCTTGACATGCTTGAACAATTCCTCGAACCTCAACTTCTTACAGATGGCATTCTTGACACAGTAGTTTTTCAGAGGATGGAGCACCGTGCCATTATGCAATAATTGTACGTGATTATCTGACAGACGCTTCCCCGGTCGCTGGATTGGTCGTGGAGGAACACAACCGTAGGCAGCACGTTCACCGATTTAACACCATTAGGTTTTTTCGCCTGGGTTTCATTAAGTCTAAGGTGTACACTGGTAGAAGAATTAGTGATGTAGCAGAACTTCGAAATCGTATTACCGATGCAGTTCAGAAAATAACACCTCAAATGCTGGAAAGTGTGTTCCGGAAAACAACTTATCGCTTTGAGCTCTGTAGAGACACTGATGGTCGCCATGTGGAGACAGATAAATAAATAGCACTAATTCTTTGTGGCACTTACTTTGAAATAAATATATTTTTCATGTCTTAAACCAGTTTTTCGTAATTCCCATTATTTTTCAAAATAGATAGTGACTTTTGAGACACCCTGTATATATATAATATATATATATATATTATATATATATATATATATATATATACACACACACACACACATACATACAGATATAGAGGGTGTCGCATAAGTCCGTCCGGTTTAAGTTAAATTTAGAAAATTAATTCATTAAAACTAAAACAAATGTTGGAGCAATTGTAGTTTACGTCCCCCTGACGCAAAAGGGGACACAAACTACACAAGGTCAAAGTTGGGGAACGTAAACTACACTAGGATCTTAAGAGACATTTTTTTAAATGAATCCATCAAATAAAACGTTAAAACTAAAGAAAATATTACGACTTAACCTAACCAATCGTCAATATATATAATATATATATATATATATATATATATATTATATATATATATATATATTGACGATTGGTTAGATTAAGTCGTAATATTTTTGTCAGTTTTAACGTTTTATTTGATTAGGTATACGCGGACAAAGTTGGGGAACGCAAACTACACTAGGATAATGTAGGGGAACGTAAACTACACTAGGCACCACAGGGGGACGTAAACTGCACTTGCTCCCAAATGCGCAAATTGTTCTGTTGTTTTGGGATCTTTTTTTTTTTTGTTCAGGTAGAATAAAAAGCCATGGCTAATATGAAAGTGAGTTACACTCGTGAGGAAAAGGCGGAGCCTTTTCCTCAAAATAAGACATCAATTTGAACATTGTTTTAGTTCTAATGTATAACTTTTGTATATTTAATTTAAAATAAATTTTCCTACGAGACCAAATTTATGGGACACCCTATATATATATATATATATATATATATATATATATATATAATATATATATACATTTTCAACTGCAAAGAAACACGCAGTATAATTAACGTAAAGAACGACGCTTGTATAGAAGAAACATTCCGCGCAAGATGAGGAGGGAGAACGAACAAATGAAAAAATGAGGTAACCATCATCCTGCGCGGAATGTTCTTCTATACAAGCATCGTGCTTTACGTAATATATATATATATATATATATTTATATATTAAAAATTTAACACTATTAATATAAGTTGATCGCCTCCGAATTAATCCTTCATCTGAGGTTGAGGTTAAACGCTTTTATCAAACGGAGCATTCTCCGTTTTTTTTGGTGAACTAATTCTCTGCGTCATTTCAAGTTACGTGCGACGTGAAGTTGACGACGTTTTAAAATAAATTACCTGACTCTTTTCTAAGCGAGTCAGTCACCGGACATTTTGCAAGCGGGTCACGCACTTAATCTCGCGTCCGGTCGTCACACACTGACATCTAGCGGCTTGGGGAGATATTGACTCCTGCTTTCCCGGATTGCATCTCACGGTGCGGAATGAAGCGAGCGTGGACTTAGATCAAAATGAGGAATGGGCCACGTTGATCATGATTAAGAACCAGATTTAAGATTTTTTTACTCTTTTCTTAATGTTAATTATAAATACCACACACACACACACACACACAGTCACACACATATATGAGGCGCTCGGGCGAATAGTGGTGAATTAACCATTTCGGGATTTTGGTTGGTTTGCCTCTATTCGCCCGAACGCCTCATGGTACAGGGTGATTCAAAAGTCAGGTTACATAGGGATATACTATATTATGTAATGATACAGGGGAATAGTCACATCACATGTTCGATATGGCCACCGTTAACGGCAATGCACTTGTGCAGCCAGCTAGGAATATCACATCAATGCGCTTCTCCTTCGATAACATCTCATAACTCATTTACCTGCAAAGAAACAGAAAAGCCCTATGTAACCTGACTTTTGAATCACCCTGTATACACTGAATACACTGAAAATGGAAACTCAACTCGTCACAAGTATGAAATACTCCGTTTCAATCAAAAAATTTATCTATCGCGTTCGACAAACTTTTTGTATTTGTAAAGAGTATGGTTAAATTTATAATAAAATGGCTGTCACTAATAAATGTATAATTAATATGAAATAATGTGGAAACATATAATTTAAAGTTAACAAAATTTAATATATATCCATGCGGTAAAACTCAAAGATAAAATTTGTGCAGTCACGGAAAAAAGTTTGCAGAAATAAGTTATTAGTTAAAGATTGAAAATTGAAAGGTCGGTATTGGTGAAGTTACCTTATGCCATGACCTCGCATTTTTATGACTAGGTATCGAAAACTCGACCCTTCTGAGATATCCCACTTTCAAAATAAATTAAAGAATAAGATTTAAAGAATAATGTGCAGCTCTCCAATTTTTCACCCCCTGCATAGTGAATTATATATAGTGATATAAGTTAATATAAGTTAATATTTTTATTTACACCAAAACCTTTTATGTATTGTATTGACGACTCAACTCACACAAGCTCAACTCGAGTGAATGGAATCAAAGGTTTTTCGTCTCATCAATTCCCCGCCTCTTACTGACTGTCTTCAATCTCTCTCTCTCTCTCTCTTCGCCGCAATGTTGCCTTACTCTCTCTTTACTATAGCTATTATAACGGACACTGCTCTTCTGAACTCTCTAACTACATTCCACCTCCTTTAAAGAGAGCAAGCAGTACCAGACTCCTTCCCCCATAACTTCCACCTCATTTACCAGATTCAGATTTAGAATTACTGTATTATCAATGCATTTAGTATTTAAAATATGGAGAGTTATACAAATATGCTTTACAGCAAACCATTCATCATATTATCTCTTGTTATTATTATAATACTTTCCATTATAAGACGAAATCAAACGTCAAAAATAAAACTTTATTGAAACTGGGGAGCAAAGCTTTTGCAAAGAAAAGATCATAATATTTTGTTTACTTATCATTGTTGCACAGAGAAAAAAAAGCTTCCTGTGGGTAAAAAAAATTTTTTTTGTGTGTGTGTGTGTGTGTGTGCGTGCGTGTGTGTGTGTGTGTGTAAAAATAAAAACACGTTTAAATATTTCACCAATAAATTTCACCAATAAATTCATACATGTACACTTTTTGACAAGTCCACGTAATATTCCATGAAATTTGTTCTCTTTTCCCATCTGTGAAGAGTTAGAGAGAGCATAAAATTTTGAAATAGTTTCAGTAAAGCGCAAAATATTTCGATATGAATTTGTATGTAATTTTACATCTTTCTGATCATTAATCTTCGAAAATAACCAATGCATTCGGACACAATTTTAATAGTAAGTATTGTTAAAGCGTTGTATTTTTTGGGGGGGAAATTATTTTTAATGTACTTTTAATAGAATGTCGAAGTGCATAATGAATTATAGACACTAAAATTTATAATATCAATTCATGGAAACTCTTGACAGTATTGCCATTTGCAGTTTCTCCATTTAGTATAAAAGCATGAAGGCAAAATTCTTCTCCTTCCCAATTATTTTTAGAAATTTTATGAACTGGACAAACGATCCACTTATTAATTTCTTTAGCACATTATAATAGGGTACATGCACGCAGCCAAGTCCAGGTTATTTATTTTATCTCAACCCTCTTTCAACATACTTTAAAATGTACTCTTTTTTTTATTGAATTAATATTAACTTTTTCATTTCTTTCCCTAGCAAAGTGTTTTAACGCCATGAAAGAATGTTTAAGACTTCATCTTAAAGAATAAATATACTTTCGTTCTTATTCGTTCGCCGTCATCTACTTAGAGACACTATTTTCCTCGAGAAGCGAATTTACCAACCTTTTTTTTTTTAATCCTACTTTGTAACTGTACAATTGCTTCGACTTACATTACTCTATAATCTTACTGCGATTTTCTCTTCGTATTTACCCTCTCCTGATGCTTATTATTGAATATATTTTATCGTTCGCGATACACTGAATCTTGAATCTTTTATTCCCTCTTTTTCTGGAATTAATTTTATTACTGATATTGTTAGATTGTCAATGTGGCTTACGGTTTGCGATCTTTTTTAATTTACATGCAACATTTGTATTGGATGTTTCACACACACACACACACACACACACACACACACACATATATATATATATATATATGAAAAAATATTGTTCCCACTAGAATTCGAACCCGGAATCTCTTCAGTAAGAGTCGCGAGCGCTACAACGACATAACAACGGGATAAAAGGGTAATAACGCTCAGGATTCGTACTAAAGATGTCCTGGTGGGGGCAATTTTGTTAAAAAAAACACACGCTTGTTCATTCATGTTAACATATATATATACTGTATATATATATATATATATATATATATATATATATATATATATATGATGAATAAAACCACGAAGGAAAGGAAACACAAAATGGTGCTCAAGCGCTTTCGTCTAATGACATATCCTCATATATATATATATATCATTCATGTTGTTTTTGCAAGAAGGTACTGCAGTGTTTTAGAAAATGTTTCTCACCAAGCCTCGAAGCATTCCCTACAGTCGTCTCCTTCTCTCTCTCGAAAAAAAGCAAACAAATGAAAATAATTATGAAGTTGCGGAAAATTATTTATTTTTTTTCATTTTAAACCACTTCCGAATTCGCGCAACGACGCGAAAGAGAATACTTTTAATAAATTTTATTCTTAATAAATTTTACGATGGAAGAACGCGAGTTCGAGCCCTAATGATTTCTTATATATATATATATATATATATATAATATATTATATATATATATATATACTGTGTTGTTTGCAGTTAAAAAATATATATATATATATATTTTTTTTTTTTTTTTTTTTAACTGCAAACAACACATAGTATAATTAATGTAAAGAACGACGCTCTTGTAGAAGAGCGTTCCGCACAAGATGAGGAGGGAGAACGAACAAATGAAAAATGAGGTACCTCCCAGGAATCGAACCCGGGATCATCCAATTTCCAATCCATATATTATATTATATATATATATGGCGATAGGCCTTATAAGTATAATATAAGTGGATTAATTAAATGTTTTGCTAATTGTTTCGTCATTGCATTGTTTGATTCAGGGGTCACCAGATCTTTCGGTCAAAACAAAATAAGAAGAAAAGAATAGATTGGGCAGTTTTTTCCTTTAATTAACAGAACAATATAGTCAGTTTAGAGTCAGTGATTAACGTTACCACTGGTTGAATGGCTCAAATTGATTGCGCAATAAATACAGAGAATGACACATACACGGTATGTATAAAGTATATGAGAATTAAATTAGGTTACTGAATGAATTATAATTGCGCGCGAATGAATGACACGGAGGCCGCGACGAAGGTAGGCCGAAAGCGCAGGCCTGTTGAAATAATTGTGGCATCTTCGGAGGTGCTAGCTTGAATTGAAGTTGATTGAGGAAGGCAACTTCAGTTGGATGCCTCGAAGCAAGGTGCAATGTGGTGTGACGTCATAAAACGCTGGTATGATGCTATGGTCGCTGTCTTGAAACGAGGCATTGTCCTCAAAGCAGGGCAAAGCAGGAGAGAGAAACTCGAGGTAACAAGGAGTTTCTCGTGCCTGTAGAATCTCATATATATATATATAATATTATATATATATATATATGTGTGTGTGTGTGTGTGTTTTGTTATTGGTCAATTGCGTCTTCCGTCAGCAAACGCTGAACACGCTATATTTATGGAATGGCGAAGGGCAATTGCATTATACTGTACATACGTTGATCCTTTTTCAGATAGTTATTGTTATTAAAGCAGGAATTCTTTATTGCTCGAAATATATTACGTGGATCTACCAACTAATTCTCATAGATATTGTGTATGGTCAGTTGTACACAATACACACACACACACACACACACACACAGTATATATATATATATATATATATATATATATGTGTGTGTGTGTGTGTGTGTGTGTGTGCGCGCGCGCTTGTGTGTGTGTGTGTGTATTAAGAGAAGGTGTAGACTCGACAGTACATTCAACTAGTACACGATACAGTTAGAAGTTTATGACAAAAATTGGCTTCCCGAGGCAACGAAACTCCATATTGTATAATTTAAAAGAAAAATGTTAAGATTAGACCTACAAATATTATAAAGGTGTTTCTACTGGCTCCTGAAGAAGATCATCAAGTTATTCACGACCATGGTGGGTGGGGAAGAACAAGAAAGGACGACCAACAACTAGAAGTATACTGTAGGTCTATATTATTATTTCTACATCTGTAATGTTAGTCATTGAAAAAAAAGCCTTAATAACAATGTTCAACAAACCTTCTCTCCTTTTAATAATTGTAGGTGATTTTTATGTTCGTTCGTAAGCTGATTACAAAAATTAAAACATAATTTTTCTATCACCCACAGTTTTTGAGGGATTTGCAATTTAAAACTCTTTGAGATTGGGAAAACATTCCTCAGTTTGCATCACAATACCAGGTTTAGAGTGTTAGTCATTTATTTTGTATAAAATATTTACATTATATATATTATTATAATTTATATTTACATGTTTATATATAATATGCATATAGTTATTTCAGTATACTGCATATATAAATCGTAATATATATATAGGGAAACTAAAAACACACTCAGCGGCGCGACCGGATAAATGGAATGCCACACTGATCAAAAACTGCAAGAATGCAATCGCTGAGCCCCTATACTGGATATGGAGACAATCACTAGACACGGGAGAAATACCGGGCATCCTGAAGAGCGCGAACATAGTCCCAATATGTAAAGGAGGAGATCGATCCGAGGCCAAAAACTATAGGCCAGTATCGCTTACATCCCATCTCACTAAAATATTTGAAAGAACAGTTAGACAGAAAATCTGACTTTTAGGAAACTCAGAAAAAATTCAATGATAACCAACATGGGTTTCGGTCAGGCAGATCATGCCTATCACAACTAATGGAACACTACAACAACATCATTGATTCACTTGAAAGTAATGAAAATTATGATGTACTATACACAGACTTTGCTAAAGCGTTCGACAAGTGTGACCACGGAATCATAATACAGGGTGTACATAAAGTCAGGATCTATTTTTGTGAAGCACTTGGAAATTATATGGAATTCAATCATAAAATGATAAAGTGGTAACATTTATTAAATAATTAAGAGTAGGATTCGACGTGACGCCCATCAGTATCCCTGCACAGCTCAAATCGTTCCGCAGCATTTCTAAACACATTCTGGAGCATTTGCGGGGTTATGTTATCTGCAGCAGTTCGTATACGTGTACGTAAGTTTTCAAGACTCGTAATCTTCGTCTGATAGACGTGCGATTTGATAAAGCCCCATGCAAAGAAATCTAAAGGGGTTAAATCTGGTGATCTCGCTGGCCAACGTCTGTTGCTTCCGCGTCCGATCCAGCGATTTGGAAAACGTCCATTTAGATAATCCTGAACAATTTTGGCATAGTGACAAGGAGCACCATCATGTTGATAGACGACGGGGATAGATTGTTAGTACCGTCGTCTATCAACATGATGGTGCTCCTTGTCACTATACCAAAATCGTTCAGGATTATCTAAATGGACGTTTTCCAAATCGCTGGATCGGACGCGGAAGCAACAGACCTTGGCCAGCGAGATCACCAGATTTAACCCCTTTAGATTTCTTTGCATGGGGTTTTATCAAATCGCACGTCTATCAGACGAATATTACGAGTCTTGAAAACTTACGTACACGTATACGAACTGCTGCAGATAACATAACCCCGCAAATGCTCCAGAATGTGTTTAGAAATGCTGCGGAACGATTTGAGCTTTGCAGGGATACTGATGGGCGTCACGTCGAATCCTACTCTTAATTATTTAATAAATGTTACCACTTTATCATTTTATGATTGAATTCCATATAATTTCCAAGTGCTTCACAAAAATAGATCCTGACTTTATGTACACCCTGTACATAAACTGAAATATATGGGAATAACAGGAAAAGTAGGGAAATGGATATATAATTTCCTTAGTGAGCGGCGGCAAGTCGTTACAGTACAAGGAGTATCTTCATCAGAATCAGAGGTCCTGAGCTCCGAACCACAAGGAACAGTATTAGCTCCACTACTCTTCATAATCATGCTAACTGACATAGATGAGGACGTTACCAGAGACAGCATAGTAACATCCTTTGCGGATGACATAGGATCTCTACAAACCGACATAAACAAAATCTACAAGTGGACGGAAGACAACAATATGAAGTTTAACACCGAGAAATTTCAGCTATTACGGTACGGAAAAAGAGAAGATCTAAAATCCATGGAATATTATATCCCAAATGGACAGAAAATTCAGAGAAATTCCAGAGCAAAAGATTTAGGGGTTGTAATGACTGATGATGCGAAATTTGAAACACAAAATAAGATAGCAGTAAACAGAGCAAATAGAATAACGGGACAGATATTGAGAACCTTTAAACGAAGGGATAGGAATGTAATGATTCCTCTACTGAAAACCCTGATCATACCCAAATTGGAATACTGCTCGGTCCTAACATCTCCATATAAAAAAGAAGACATTAGACAGCTGGAAGGGATCCAGAGAAGCTTCACAGCCAAGATCAATGGGTGCAAAGAACTAAATTACTGGGAAAGGTTACGCGAACTAGACCTATATTCAATGGAAAGGAGAAGAGAGAGATACACCATTATTTACACTTGGAAAATAATGGAGAAACTAGTCCCTAATCTTACTCTGAACCCTATAACTCCCCAAACAACGGTGGAAAGTAGAAACGGTAGACTGTTTCGTATCCCCAAATTGAAGGCGAGACAGGGAACATCCTTAACCCTGAAAGAAATAGTTTTGTAGTGAGAGGACCAAAACTGTTTAATCAGTTGCCCAAAGACCTAAGAAACACGAAGGGAGTTGCAGTGGACATCTTCAAAAGAAGACTAGACGCCTGGCTCAGAACAATCTCCGATGAGCCGGGCGTACCTGGCTATGTGAGGTGGAGAGCGCAAGAATCCAACTCACTACTTCACCAGGCCAACTCTAGAGGAAGGGCGACAAGCTTGACCTTCGCGAAATGAGAAATCATCGCGCGAAACCTTTGTAAGATTGTAAGGTAAGGTTATATACAGGGTGGCGCATAAGTCGCACATCATAGAAATTTTCAGTGTTGATTATATATTATTTTTTTCTTTTAAGTAGGGGATGGCTGCGAAATTAACAATAGACGAGAGGGTGAGCTTAGTTTTAATGTATGAAATACCCTGTACAACAAATCGATGAATCTAATTCTATACCGATTCATCGATTTGTTGTATCTGGTATGCCATACATTAAAACCAAGCTCACCCTCTTGTCTATTGTTAATTTCGCAGCCATCCACTACCTAGAGAAAAAAAAATAATATATTATAGTCAACACTGAAAATTCCTATGATGTGCGACTTTTGCGTCATCCCCCTGTGTGTGTGTGTGTGTGTGTGTGTGTGTGTATATATATATATATATATATATATATATATATATATATATATATATACACACACACACATATATATATATAAGCAAACAACCACAGGGAAAAGGAAAAAGAAACACGAAATCCGACCGCTTTCGTGATATTTTCACATCTTCAGGGAAAAACAAGTAATAGGAGTTGTTTGCTTATTGTTTGCTTATTAATAAGATCACGTGTTATTCTGTGATTTTACTGCATATATAATAGGGTGGTCCTTAAAAATGAACTTTTGAATTGTCACGCTCCCAACCCGAGAAAAGATTGTACTCCTACAAAAGAGCCCCAGTCTGTCCTGGTGCGTTGGTGTGTTCGGTTCTGTCGGAAACTGAATTCTTGTTTTTCATGTAGCGGTTAATGAACGTGTTCAAGTTAAAAAATTACATATGTTATTTATTTTATCAGTGTCATTATTTATAGTTATTTTTATTACAATTAGTTCAATGAACATACTGTAACCAAGAAATATATAAACATTTAAAAAATTAAAATACATTCTTCCACTTATTAATAGTGATGAACATTTCGTAAACCTAAGTCATCATTTATTAATTTCATAATTATATAATGGCACCATAGTCTGCATGTATGATATTTATTTAATCGATAGTATATCACTAACAAGTCACGTGTAAATTCAGTAAGCATTCTATTCTCATGGTAAAGTGAATATTTGCGGATTATCATGGGAGTTTTGTTTATGTTGTGGATGTATTAATATCAACAATTATGAGTCGGAGATCATTATTTGGTTATTGACTTTTATTGTGTGAGTTATCTAATCGGAATTTTTATTCATTTCAGCGTTATTAAGTAGTTTTCACAATATCAAAGATTAAACCTAACACTCGACAGGACAAACTTATAGGGGCAAAATTGCCTTCGAATGGTGAAGTGTTATCAGTATTCCTTCATCTTCACCAAAATGAAAAAAAGAACTGTAAAAGATAGTTTGAAAGAGGTACTTCTGGACGTAGAAAAGTTTTGGAATCGAGCGCGAATTCCTATCAAACGCACAGACCACTCAATGGAAAAGTTAAATAAATTATTTGTTAAGTGGCAGAGACTAAAGAAAAGCATGAAGAGGAGGTCAGAAACGCAGCTCAAGAACGAAGAGGAATTCACGAGAGAATTGAAAAACCTTTTTGATATCGCTCATGAAAACGCACTTGCCATGATAAAACTTCCTGAAGATCGAGCTTTCTTGTTGGCGCAAAGAGAACCTGGTCGCAAAGGATCTATGGCTGGGATTGATATGGTCCTTGTTCGGAAGGAGGAAGCGGCTATCAAGGGGAGGCTCAAATATGCGGAATATCAGGCTGCTGTGGCTTCCCGGGACAAAGCAAAAACCTCAACTGCACATTTGGAAAGCTCTTCCAGTGAAAATAACAGTAGTGTTTCCAGTGATGCCGAGGAATCTGGTACAGAGAAGGAAGAATTCGGTGCAGTAGCAGGTGGTTCTTCACATTCAAAGCGTCGACGTGCAACGAACGCTATCATGACTCCTAATCTAGCATCAACCCTTGATCGCACGAATGTTAGTGATCGCTCAGCAGCCTTCGTGTTGGCAGCTACTGCACAGGGACTTGGTCATGACGTATCGGAGCTAGTTATTAACCGTTCTATTGTGAGGCGGTATAGACAGCAGCATCGCTCTTTAACGGCTCAACACATAATGGAAGAGTTCAACACTGACTGTCCTATCATTGTTCATTGGGATAGAAACATTCTCCCGGACCTCACTGGTCAAGCCAACGTCCATCGTCTCCCTGTCTCAGTCTCCAACAAAGACACGTGTCAGCTCCTTGGTGTTCCAAAACTCTCTTCCGGAACAGAAGAGCAATCTCAAGCTATTGTGAACCAGCTCCAAAAGTGGGGGCTTGAGAGTCCGTTGTTGGGATGAGTTTTGACACTACCGCTTCAAATACTGGCCATCGCGCAGGAACTTGCGTTCTCCTCAGTAGTATAGCCGCAAAAGGGGAGAGTGCAAGAATGTTGCAGGTTATTATGTAATGTTGCAAAGGGGGGTGGTGGGTGTTGCAAAGGGGGAGGGGTTGTTGCAAAGGGGGGAGGGGGTTGTTTCAAAGTGGGGGAGGGGGTTGTTGCAAATGGGGTGGGGGGTTGTTGCAAGGGGTGGGGGTTGTTGCAAAGGGGGGTGGGGGGAAACTTGGAGGCGGCGTTATCCCCCAAGCGAGAGAGGAGGAGAGAAAGGAGGAGGAGAGGTGTTCACCTGGCAGGAGCCAAGTGCACATTAAGACTTCAGCCGAGTTGGCGTTGTTTTATAGGCTCCTAATCAGCCAGTTGGCGTAAATGGCTTGAGTTGCCAGATACCGCGATACCATTGTATACATTATTATAGACTCCTAATCAGCCAGTTGGCTGTAAATGGTTTTCAGATACCTCTTTTTAGCAGTATTATTGTATACATTATTATTATATACGCCTAATCAGCCAGTTGGCTGTAAATGGCTTGAGTTGCCAGATAGCGCCATGTATTCATTTAATCGAAGACAGAGTTGCCAGATACCATTGTATACACTATTATAGACTCCTAATCAGCCAGTTGGCTTAGAAGGCTTAAATATTGCCAGACACCGCAATACCATTGTATACACTATTATAGACTCATAATCAGCCAGTTGGCTTAGAAGGCTTAAATATTGCCAGATACCGCAATACCGTTGTATGCATTATTATATTTCGAATACCGGTAGTAGAAGGCATAACAATAAACAACATTGCATCATTCTTTTTATTATAAATATATAGAAAATAAATAGACATTTGAGGAATATGCATATAACAGAAATATATACACACAATTATGGATATATATAAAATAAAATATACATTTCAAATAAATATACACTTCAATAGAAATATGTACATAACAGTACAGGAGAAATATACACACACACACAATTATGGAGATATATTTATAAATAAATATACTTTTCAAATAAATATACATTTCAATAGAAATATGCGTATAATCAGTACAGGAGAAATGTCAAGCAAAATATAAATACAATTCACTTTTTTTTCAAAATACTAAACTCGGTCTTAATCGAGTTTACAATTACATCATTATTGCTCTGCATTACGCAGTATATGCGGCTTAATAATATTTCACCGCTTAAAGTATAGGGAAACCTGTATTCGATATGAAGGGCTTTCATATCGTTCAGTACTATTTTTGTTCCCACTTTACAACCGGTTGGTAAGTCATCTTTAAATACGTCTAGAATACAATCAAAAGCACGCACAAAGAGTTCATCGTTAGCTACATTATTAAACACAAGTTTATAAGAACGCTTTTCCAATCGAGGGTTTATTTCTACCGACTCGAGCTTTTCAATCGTGAACTCACTCAACATAGCGGCAATTGAAATAATCTTCTAAATCGTTACGACAACTGCGCGTTATATAAAGAAATAGTTCTTCAGGGTGAACGGTGTAGGTGAGCTCAGCCTTGTACCGATCAATTGCTTTGTACCAAAGTTCATGGTATTTCAAAGAGTCTAAACTTTTTAAATAAACATCCAGCACTAGACCATTCTCACCAGCCCTACACTCGGTAAACCCATCGAGCAGAGCGGTGTATGCGTATTCAAGTACTGTATCAAAATAAAACATATCCGTAACACGCGCGTCTAATATAGGTTTCAGTTTACGGAATCCGACGATTTCAAACATTCTGTCGAGGATGAAACGGTTTCGCGTAGGAATAAGAGCGTTATTATCAGAAGCATTCTTCCACATCAACCGTATATCAATGCACGGCCGATCGTTATTTATACACAACGTACATACAACGGCGTATGAGGGTGCGTCACTAATCTGCTCTCTTCTTGTACCTACGTTAGCAGGTATTTTATAACGATCTTCACTCCACTTCTCAACTATCACAAAGATTCTATTCATCTCCTCGATACTTAAATAAACCCGTTTGTTTGTCGGTCTACATTCCGTTTCCAGTACATAGCTAATGGTACCGGAATTACGCCTGAACACGCGCAACGATTTCGTCACGGACACATCGTACGAGGCGTTGAGAATGCTGCTCAAAGGAAGTTCCATCGTATTCGAGGAGCGCACGTCCACTCGGCTCAAGCTCTGAGATAACTATGAGCCGTGTGAGGCACGCAGGTAGGCAGGAATGGTTCGACGGGCGGCTGACTCGATGATACGTGAATGGGCTTGTTCCGCGAGTCGAATTGTTGTACCGGTACAAGAATATCACTACCAGCCTACGCACCAGACATTTTGGATAAGAACTAGGAACATTTTATGTTTTACTAAATATCTCCACACTCCGGCGCACTATTTGAGAGGAACATATGTTCATATTTTTCCTTTCTGCCCATCAAACGATACTCGTCTCTAAACTCTGTTAAAAATTCACGCAGGGCACTAGCCACAACCTCACTACGAACCTCATCATGATATACGTTAATATAGTGATAAAAATACTTAAGATTGTCCATGATCACGAGATTCACATTTCCAGTCGTAGGGTATGAGTAATCGACATGGTGTAGCATGACGTAATACCGCTTGTCACACCACCCATCAGCAAGACTCATTATCCATACCTGCTGCTTCTCTTCTGCACGCGTTGTTTCTTTTACTTCACGGTGTATGTGAGACTTTATAAAGTTTAGCTCTGCAGTATACTTCAGCACATCGTCTGTGCAACGAAAGCATTCAACGGTCTCACCAGAACATCCGTAGAGTATTTGTACATCTTGGAACTTCGCACAATCCAATGTTTTTAAAAGAGGCATAGGAGGGATGAATAGGAAGTTTTTCGGTATCCACCACATCCTGGCACTTTACTGAATACCATTTCGTAAACGTTGTACAAGCAATATTAAAGGTAGCCATTTGAATACACGTCTGATCTGAATACACGTCTGATCTCTCGGGCTTACTGCGGTCGACTGACCACGCAGGGACTCCCAGATAGTAGCATGACTCACGGTCTTACAGTGGGCGGAGCTTAGAACTTTCACCTGCACACACACGCACACACACACACACACACACACACACACACAAAGGAGAAAGTGAAACGCTATTTGAAACATGATTTATTTAATAAACGAGATATTCAAGTTATATATATTTAGAAATACAATTTAATAAACGAGATAGTCAAGTTATATATATATATTATATATATTTAAGAATAGATACGATTATATACAAGACGTGTGAGTTAGAAGCATCATTGGTATCCAAAGGGTACGGTATCATAGGTACCAGGTAACTGGTAACGTTTCCTATAGGTGTTACGGCACACCATCGTACCCCTAAGTTCCTTCACGCCCCCCAGCTTCTGCGCCCGAAAATCGTGGGTGCCTACAATTAGTTGGGGAGGTTGTTCATCCAAACATACTAGATCCTTCAACGACTCAAAGTTAACAACCTCCCGATTCGCATGGTTGAGCGTAATACCCTTTGCCTTCACGATATATTTCATTTCCTCCCCCCCCTGCCCCGTACCCCATAAGTCTTAGTCCTGTTGAGGCAAAAGAGTCGGCGTATGCGTTGTCCCCATACTCATCCTTGATCTCATCAGTGAGCTCGCCGAGGAACTCCCCAATAGTGGGCATGTATTCACCCTCCCTTTCTGTGAATATCACGCTATCTGTATCGGCATACAATACTCTCCGCCCAAGAGAATGCAATAGACCCAAAGTTTTATACGGGCGTAGGCTGTTGTGAAGCTGGCCACAGGTATGTTTGTAACCCTTGAGGTATCTGTGGCAAATTCAGTGTTGTTGTACTTTATTACGTAAGTATTACCTACATTTACGATCTCCATGACCTCTTTATCGGGGGCATTGGCATAATCCCAGACATCGCTATAACTTTGTGCCAAATGAATGCTCCCTCTGCCGGTATTCTGCGCAAATTTTCCCCATAGACTGTTTAGACACAACTTTGCACTAAAGCGCTTGCCAGGATTCTTTACAATTTGGACACGATCAAGTTGTATACCTTCGCGGTCGCGGTAACGTTGAATATAGGCAGACTTTTCATCTTCGGTATCAACTCCTCGCGGATACCCTGATGCCTCAACCTTATCCTTCAAAAAGGTGTTTATATATGGTGTGCAAAGGTTGGGTAGCTTCTGAAACTTCCACACCTCATGTATCTTCAGTATTCTATAACCATGGCGCACGGCTAGGGCCAACTCAGGACTTGTATATACGCCTCTGATCTTACGCTGGTGGGGTATATGGTTACATTCGCCGTTATCCTCTTCCGCGCACTTCACGCACAGGGGAAACATGAGCTTGTCGTCGATAACGACAGGTAAGATCGGCATCCATAAATTGCGTGGGGGGAGTACGTCTACGAAAGAGATCCCAAAGTAACGATCATTCAAATTTTTTGAAAATTCATTGATGGATGGTAGGCTAGGCCACACCAGTTTCTCAGGAGCGCCCACGGGGTACGGATTGCTCTTCATCACGTATGGGTATAAAGAACAGAAATCGTAGTAATGGAGCTTCACGCCCTCCGTAGGTGGGAAGTATAGTCTGAAAGGATTTGTACGTCCTCCAAACAAGCTATCACCACATTTGAGAGGATCCAGCACCATTGAACGCTTGATCGCTTTTATTTCCTCACGGTACACCTCGTCTGTCTCCATCCGTGCATCATATTCATGCTCCCACATCCCACAAGACTTTGTGAGTGAACTGTGATCCTATAAGTTGATCGCGGGTGCGGGTCGATGCAAGAGAGTCGGCAGGAGACCTACCGTGGATATCTCCGGTGACTCCGCACTCAGGACGGGGCATCCATGCCACCAGCAACCGTTAAAGGAGTACACAGTCTTCACACCAGTGACACGGTTTTCACTTAACCCATCAACCCAAAAAACACGTCCATTAATCTTAATGGGTACTTCACCCGTGTTGCGGGCGTGCTTTATGTATACACCTGTCTGTTGCTGTGTAGGTGTATGAGCCAGTAAATAGCCTTGTGCCCGTAACTGCGGGGATTGTTTCGGTGAATAATGGCTAAGGTGTCTTTCGGCATGAAGTTATTCTTGAACACCGTAAAACATAATGATGCGATGGTGGTTGCGACTTGCAGTGGATCGCATTTGAAACGGGCTATGTACATCCTTCTAAAGGCCTGGAAACATACTCTAAGCACGCGCACATCATTCACGCAATAACGCTCACATTCATCAGCTATATTATAAGGGTTACTTTCATTAAAACTGTCGTAGTATCGATCAAAGTCTTCACGGTCATCCATGCAGTCAAAATAATGTTTGGGGGGTGGTGGGCCTACGTAGTTTAAAGTCTCGCTGGTGAGGAAAGTGTATGGGAAGTATCCTTTGGAAACTTCAGCTGCTACTCCCATCACCTTGGGTAGCTTTGCTAATTTACAAGGTGTGAATAATAAAGTATCTTTAAATTGTACATTGCCTCTTATCTGCATCTGTATTAATTTGTTGCCTCTTTTCAATGGATCACCTGTAAATATCTCAGAGGATTCGTGTTCAAGCAACTCCTTATAAAGGAACTGCGTGTCAAACTTTGCCCCGTTATGGGCGAGAATATACACAGTCATTTTTTTGAACTTGTCGGCTAACTTGACAATATAGGACACAAATAGTTTCACAGGACTATCGCTGACATTCGTTTTAAAAACGTTTGTCCGTTTACCACATTTGGGGCACTCGTCACATTCGATATCCATACACTCATCACAGATAGTCTGGCTCACAAGTAAATGTGGAATTACCTCTTTGGTTTCAGCGTTCGTATATGTTTCTATATCGTAGTATACAGTTATACAAGGGTTATTTTTAGGCTTAGCATCTTTCATATAACATACATGCTTTACTCCATCCGCCTTATATTCCTCCTGGCATGTAGGGCAGTGAATTACGTCACACTTGTGCTTAAATTTTCCCCAATTATCCATTGTGTGAAACATACCACATTCACAGATTCTCATTTTCCTGCACGTGCCAATTGATTTATGGAAATCAAAACAGCTATTATTGAAAAATGTGCGTCTACACACATCACAGTCTCTCTTCTCAGCTTCAACTACACGGCTTTCACATTTGGTGCTTTTACACTGCTCACATACCATGTGACATTCTTTACAATGTCTCACTATATCATCCGCAAACTCGAGGCACCCCTTACACAAATCATGATGTCTCCCATATTTTCGACTTTTGTCATAACTCGCGTAAAGCCACCTTATATTACGGATGGGGAGATACGTTGTCCCTGACAATCCTAAAATAAGTAGGGGCCTTGTACGATCTGTCACACAGCTTTTAAAAACATACACAGTCCTACGACGATCATCCAACCCAAACACAACTATGCGGACATTCATTTCCTGTTCTATCCTTCTCAGCTCTTCAGGACCCATATTACAGTCAAATTCAAGTTCACAGTCTACAGCTAGTTTACGGGCACGCTCCACGACTGTAGGCAACCAAATTTTTTGAGTTCGTGTATTTTGTACAGTAAACATACGTGCTAAGAGTACTGCTATAAAGCCGCAACCACGATCGACGTTTATATGCCGTCTATAAATAGTTTGAGAATTGAAGTTAAGAGTATACGGTATGGCACTATGACCCGCAACACGGTATACATGGTCAATATTTACCGTGAAGTTGTCCATATTGAAGGCTATACTACTTTGGGCGGCTTGCATTATACGCCCTAATATATATTCTACATCTTCAGCCGCCAAACGTCTAAATGGCACTATCACCCAATAATCGTCTACATCACCGTCATCTGACCCAAATCCAAAGGACAGACTCGTCCTGACTTCACGCTCGTCACGATTCTGAAGAGCAAACTCTATAATATGCTCTACAACCCGTAGTCCGCGCTCAATTCCACTGCTATACATGACTCTAGGGTCGACCCTGACTCTATACCGATTTCTAGTCAAGGCTGGGGTGGGGGCTGCGGATCGCACCAATTCCAGCGTTATACCATCCTCAACAGAACGGGGGGCGGAATTAGTGGATATATTAGCGGAAGGTGCTGCTGATGGGGGCCCTGTTGCGTAGGAGGTTGATGGTTGGGGCTCATTATTGTAGACTTAACAGAACGGGGGGCGGCGGATGAATAAGGGGATATATTAGGTGCTGCTGGGGGTGTTGTTGCGTAAGGTTGAGGGTTGGGGATCTATTACCGCTGCAACAGACGCGTATTTCGGTCGCTTTATACCTGACGTGGGTATCTCTTACCTCCGCTTTGGACGTGTTACCGGTATCGCTGGTGAGGGTTCAGGGGAGGAGATCACAACTACACTGTCGTCGAGGTCATCCGTAATGATGGGCTGCTCTACCTCATCGTCATTCACGGTTCTGTGGGAGAAGAAATATAAGGATCAGCACTCAAAATTTGTAATATTTTGTAAATGACTCACTTAGGAGTGTGACGTGTTAGAAATGGACTCTGTAGAAAAATTCAGATTCACGAGCCCATCCACATGTATTATATCTGGACCTACAGGATGTGGTAAAACTGTGTTTATGCTTAAATCATTAAAGAAAAGGGGGAGATGTTCTCGAAATTTGTGCATAAAGTTATATGGTGCTATTCGACGTATCAATCAGTGTTCAACGAGTACCAAGATGATATTTTGTTCCACAAAGGCGTATATGACGTTAATTCGTTAAAGGGAAATGAACATACAATCGTTGTAATTGACGATCTCATGTTGGAGATGGATAAAACGTTTGCCGAGACATTTACAGTATTCTCCCACCATCTTAACATAAGCGTGTTCTTCATCAATCAGAATCTATTTTTCAAAAATAGATACATGCGCGATGTGTCGTTAAATACGCAATATCTAGTCTTATTCGCGCAACGTAGAGATGTATCACAAATTGGGGTATTAGCCAATCAAATGTTCCCGAATCAGCGTAAGGAGTTTTTGGAAGTTTATAAAGAAGCTACAAGCACGCGTTACGGATATTTGCTTTGCGACCTTCATCCGCGAAACACGTTTAGAGTGCTTCTGCGAACGAATATATTTCCAAACGAGCCTGAAACGGTGTATATTCCAGAATGACAAAGAGACTAAAGAAATACCGTGAATTAATAAAAATCTATCATCGACTGCCCCGGGCAATGCAGCAGTTGTTTTTAAAAATATCGATGCCGACTTTTAAAATGCATCTGTGAAATCTGTCTTAACGTTATAAATTGCAATGTATCAATGAAAACCCATCAGAAGGCTCGCCTACGCCTCTACAAGAACATAATACGTGCACTCGCTCGTAAAAGCCAAACTGTAGCGAAGAAAAAACGAATTATTGTACAAACAGGAGGGTCATTTCTCCCCATCTTATTTTCAGTTTTGGGTCCTTTACTGACTAGATTAATATAATGAAGAAAGTGGTAGTGATTCCCCACGAGGTGTACGCCTCACTGCAAAGAGACACGGATCTAGATCCCCGTAAAAGCAGACTTAAAAGAATGGAAAGCGAATTGTTAGCCCTATTAAACAGTGAAAAAACACCTGATGAGAAAAAATCTTATACCAAGAAGCTCTGCAGAAATTTCTTCACGAGTACGAAAATTATAAGAGCCCTACGGAGATTCCTGTGGTTATTAGGCACAGCACGGGGGCGATGGCGACATAGGACCTGTACCCGACGACACAGCTGACCAACAAAAAGATTAGCCACACAACATATCGAACATGTATTAAAAAATACCCTCCCACTTACATTGAGGAGTAAAGGCTTAAGTCTTTATAATCTATTGAATGAGGATCCCGCCATACAATGACCGTTACAGGGGAGATCATTGTGGAAGGATCAAAGGTCAGGGATCCTCATTCAATAGATTATAAAGACTTAAGCCTTTACTCCTCAATGTAAGTGGGAGGGTATTTTTTAATACATGTTCGATATGTTGTGTGGCTAATCTTTTTGATTGGTCAGCTGTGTCGTCGGGTACAGGTCCTATGTCGCCATCGTCCCCCGTGCTGTGCCTAATAACCACAGGAATCTCTGTAGGGCTCTTATAATTTTCGTACTCGTGAAGAAATTTCTGCAGAGCTTCTTGGTATAAGATTCTTTTCTCATCAGGTGTTTTTTCACTGTTTAATAGGGCTAACAATTCGCTTTCCATTCTTTTAAGTCTGCTTTTACGGGGATCTAGATCCGTTCTCTTTGCAGTGAGGCGTACACCTCGTGGGGAATCACTACCACTTTCTTCATTATATTAATCTAGTCAGTAAAGGACCCAAAACTGAAAATAAGATGGGGAGAAATGACCCTCCTGTTTGTACAATAATTCGTTTTTTCTTCGCTACAGTTTGGCTTTTACGAGCGAGTGCACGTATTATGTTCTTGTAGCGGCGTAGGCGAGCCTTCTGATGGTTTTCATTGATACATTGCATTTATAACGTTAAGACAGATTTCACAGATGCATTTTAAAAAGTCGGCATCGATATTTTTAATAAACAACTGCTGCATTGCCCGGGCAGTCGATGATAGATTTTTATTATTCACGTATTTCTTTAGTCTCTTTGTCATTCTAGAATATACACCGTTTCAGGCTCGTTTGGAAATATATTCGTTCGCAGAAGCACTCTAAACGTGTTTTCGCGGATGAAGGTCGCAAAGCAAATATCCGTAACGCGTGCTTGTAGCTTCTTTATAAACTTCCAAAAACTCCTTACGCTGATTCGGGACATTTGATTGGCTAATACCCCAATTTGTGATACATCTCTACGTTGCGCGAATAAGACTAGATATTGCGTATTTAACGACACATCGCGCATTATCTATTTTTGAAAAATAGATTCTGATTGATGAAGAACACGCTATTTAAGATGGTGGGAGAATACTGTAAATGTCTCGGCAAACGTTTTATCCATCTCCAACATGAGATCGTCAATTACAACGATTGTATGTTCATTTCCCTTTAACGAATTAACGTCTATACGCCTTTGTGGAACAAAATATCATCTTGGTACTCGTTGAACACTGATTGATACGTCGAATAGCACCATATAACTTTATGCACAAATTCGAGAACATCTCCCCTTTTCTTTAATGATTTTAAGCATAAACACAGTTTTACCACATCCTGTAGGTCGCATATAATACATGTGGATGGGCTCGTGAATCTGAAT
>JAJOZX010007235.1:165000-231128 GCA_023014485.1 Bathynomus jamesi | reverse complement strand
TACATCTTAAACCTTAAAATTTCACTCATATGCATATTTTAGTGTAAAGATGCATAGTCCGATTTCCACTTTGTTAACTTGGCAGATCATGATAACATCAGATCTGAAAAGTCGCGGTTTAAGATAAAAATATGGTTTCGTCTTCAAATATTTTGTTTACTCGTTCAAGCCTTACCACAGCTAAAAAATTTACTTATTTTCAAATATTGTGCAAAAATAATACAGCCTTCTTAGCATTTAATAATAATAATGTTAGCAGTTTTTGGGTATATAAACCCATTCAAATTAATCCATTGTCATTCAGAAGCTAATTCAGAGGCTGAGCACTACCTGTATTTTTAGCAGTAAATTACAGTGAAGCTTTTTATTATCCTTCGAGCCTTGCTCTCTTCAGAAAAACTTAGAAAACTTTCCGGATACGCTATAAGAAGAATCCGGAACCTTCAGCATTTAGATTGCAAATCTACCAGAGTCCTCCGAGCCACTATAGAAGAACTCGGAGAGTAACATAGAAGAAAAACCACTTCAAGTCACATCCGTTGCTTGCCTCCTAAACCAGAACCCCCGTCAATCCGAACCACCCCAGGGCCATAGACGGAGGGGTTAACAACTGGCGACCCTTTAACCAGGATCTCCACGACTCCAGGATTCTTCCAGTCCTCCAGACCCTTTAACCAGGATCTCCACGACTCCAGGATTCTTCCAGTCCTCCAGACCCTTTAACCAGGATCTCCACGACTCCAGGATTCTTCCAGTCCTCCAGACCCTTTAACCAGGATCTTCACGACTCCAGGATTCTTCCAGTCTTCCAGACCCTGGAACCAGAACCAACACCCAGTTGACCGGCGTGTCACGACTTCGAGTTCGTCACATCCACCCGTGAACCGGTGCGTTACGACTCCAAGTTCTTCACGCCTACTTTTCATCTAGGAACAAGTGGCCAGCCAGACACGTCTTCAGGACACACCTCAAAAGGATTTCGCCATAGGAATCTTGTTAAGTATAAAACTTTTTTTAAAAAAATTTCTAAACATTTGAAAAGTCATTATTATTAACAATTAATATTGTATTGAGCCAGAATTAACAAAAAACACAGTGAACACTACAGACACCAGTGATACACTCTTTTATTGAAAACAGTATTGTCACAGTTATTTTCAGTTATTTTTACTATTCTAGTTAGTATAGTATAATTTTATTTAATGTACCAAACATAGTATTACCATACCATCACGTACATTTGAGTGAAATTTTGTTTACATTTTTATTTTTGTTTGCAATCTTTTCAAATTTTCCCCGAGTTAGGCAAATTGTTGTGCATTATTTTTTTTAGATAGTGTAGTTAGGAAAACCCCTTAAGTGATCATTCCATGAATTAAGATCGGTCAAGCAGACCTAATTAGAACATTAATAAGTACCTTCACATATGAGCGATTCAGACGGTGCGCTTTCTGACATCGAAGAATTACCTACACCATTTTTCCACCTACCCGCGCCCTTCAAACATATTCCCAAACACACAAGTCAGTATGTCTCAGTCTCAAACCCCCGCCCCAGCATATATTAACTTAGGCAGATTAGTAAATCTTCCTCATACTGTTTTAATTTTTAAGGGGACCATAGATAATCGTTTTGTTGAACCGCGCGTAAGACCTTGGGTTGAGTCTTTAGAGCAACATTTCTTACGCGAGAATATTACCGATGATGATATAAAAATCAGAGAAGCAAAAAGATTTATTGACCCTAAAGAGGGAAATGCCCATGACACAGTCACTTACGTCCCATCAATTAGCGAAGCTATAACATGGGACGATTTTAAACAAAACCTATTAGAATTTTTTAAAGAAATAACCCTTGCACAACCCTTAGCCACATTAGAAGCAGTCTTCCAAGTTAAATGGAAGAAAGAGGAACACGAGGATTTAAACAATTTTATTACACGTACACACAAACTTGTAGGAGAAGCCCTCCGGGCCGCAGAAAATGCATGTGGCATAACTTTTACTTCGAAACAAAGAAATCTAATAGTAGCCACAACCATTTACCAAAACTTACCCGGAGCGCCTAAAAAAAAGTTTCAGGAGTTTTTAAATGTTGACAAACCTGTCAGTGTAGCCATAAACAAAACACGGGAACATCACCCCGATTTAGCAAACCAAACCTACCGAAAGGGTAGAGAAACCCCTGTACAGTATATTCAGCAGCAGCCACAACACCAATACCAACAGCAACAACAACAACATATAAACCAAGGCAAATACAGGGAACACCCCAGAAACAAGCCCCCCAAACCCAGAATACACGCCCTCCTCCACAGTGTTTTAACTGTGATAGTTTCGGGCATATGATAAGTCAATGTAATTACCCCTCGTATTGCTCCCACTGTCACGAACATGGTCATCGCCGTGGCGATCGCCAAAAGTGTGCTGATAAAGCCCCTGCAGGGTATAGACCCCACTTTCAGAAACCAAACCAACCACGTCCCCAAAACGTATCCCAAAAGTCAACCAATCCCCAGAAACCAGTCCATTCCCAGCCTCAGTCGAACTACCAACCCAATAAATCACGACCACAGGGTCACCCACACTCTTACCCCATGTATAAACCCCAATACAACCAGCAAGGTCAACTAGTTCGGTACGTAGAAGTACCCGGGGAGGAATCATTTTCCCCAGAGAACAGTTTTCAAGAACACCCTTCAGCGTATGATATCCCCGTAGAATATGATCCAGGTCCTCCCATAGAAACCATGTGATCCCTTTTTTAGACCCTACATTGGAGGCAGCAGTTCAACCTCCTCCCTCCTAAATTACAGTAGTAAGCCCAGATACGCACACAAACTCCCCATCAGGATAATAGGTGCGGACTCTTAGATTTAATAATAAATTGTAGTACGGATAACCAAGATTTAACTGCTCTCCTAGATACAGGAGCACACGCAACGTTAATTAAGAAACAATGCGTAGATGAATTACTAGAGAGTACCAATTATAAATATGAACTTAAGGCACCATCCTGCCAACTTAGAGGAGTTACGGGCACACCCATACCCACATACGGAGAAATTGAGTTATACTTAGAAATTGGAAACGCGGTATACCCCGCGAAATGTTGTATAGTGGACACAGTCGCCACCTTTCAGACAGACATCCTACTAGGGATGGATTTTTTTAACCGGAATCAATGGGAGATTTACCCAGCCGGAAAGTTAGTAAAGTGTCGAAATAGGACACACCATCTCCGCGAGGATGACAGACAACTTAATGCTAATAGACTTAGCTCAGTTCAGATTTCCGAAAGAAATAGGAAACCCCCTCTACTTGATAGCAGATCAAGTTGGCCGGTTGCATCCAGAGGGACAACCGCTCCCGAAATCAGACCCCAGGGTAATCAGTTCCAGTTGTTGAATCCAGTTGGATCAACCCAGGCAGTTTCCAGTCAGTCAGTCAGTTTCCAGTCAGTCAGTCAGTCAGTCAGTTTCCAGTCAGTCAGTTTCCAGTCAGTCAGTCAGTCAGTCAGTTTCCAGTCAGTCAGTCAGTCTCAGTCAGTTTCCAGTCAGTCAGTCAGTCAGTCAGTCAGTCAGTTTCCAGTCAGTCAGTCAGTCAGTCAGTCAGTCAGTCAGTCAGTCAGTCAGTCAGTCAGTTTCCAGTCAGTCAGTCAGTCAGTCAGTCAGTCAGTCAGTCAGTCAGTTTCCAGTCAGTCAGTCAGTCAGTCAGTTTCCAGTCAGTCAGTCAGTCAGTCAGTCAGTTTCCAGTCAGTCAGTCAGTCAGTCAGTTTCCAGTCAGTCAGTCAGTCAGTCAGTTTCCAGTCAGTCAGTCAGTTTCCAGTCAGTCAGTCAGTCAGTCAGTTTCCAGTCAGTCAGTCAGTCAGTCAGTTTCCAGTCAGTCAGTCAGTCAGTCAGTTTCGAGTGAGTCAGTCAGTCAGTCAGTCAGTTTCGAGTCAGTCAGTCAGTCAGTCAGTCAGTTTCGAGTCAGTCAGTCAGTCAGTCAGTCTTTCGAGTGAGTCAGTCAGTCAGTCAGTTCCAGTCAGTCAGTCAGTCAGTTTCGAGTCAGTCAGTCAGTCAGTTTCCAGTCAGTCAGTCAGTCAGTTTCCAGTCAGTCAGTCAGTCAGTTTCCAGTCAGTCAGTCAGTTTCCAGTCAGTCAGTCAGTCAGTCAGTTTCCAGTCAGTCAGTCAGTCAGTCAGTTTCCAGTCAGTCAGTCAGTCAGTTTCCAGTCAGTCAGTCAGTCAGTTTCCAGTCAGTCAGTCAGTCAGTTTCCAGTCAGTCAGTCAGTTTCCAGTCAGTCAGTCAGTTTCCAGTCAGTCAGTCAGTTTCCAGTCAGTCAGTCAGTCAGTTTCCAGTCAGTCAGTCAGTCAGTTTCCAGTCAGTCAGTCAGTCAGTTTCCAGTCAGTCAGTCAGTCAGTTTCCAGTCAGTCAGTTTCCAGTCAGTCAGTCAGTCAGTCAGTCAGTTTCCAGTCAGTCAGTCAGTCAGTTTCCAGTCAGCCAGTTTCCAGTCAGCCAGCTTCAGTTCAGCCAATAAGGCAAATTTTAGTCGCCGAACCAGAATCAGATTCACAATTTTTCATATGCCCTACCGAACATATAACAGTAGCACCTTATGAGAAGATTTGTTTCCTAGCAAAAGTAGTTAACAGTCAAGGAAAATTATTAGAGTCAGAGCGTACTCTGATTACAGAGAAAAGTAATTTCAAAAGAGATGTTCTTATTGCCCAAGTCCTTAGTCAGAGTCAGAATTCAGCTATCCCTGTTGTTTGTTTAAACAAAGGAGAAAGATCTATAGAATTAATTTCAAATCAGAAAATAGGAACTGTTTCCACAGTAGAAATAGATTCAGATTTCCCCATCAGTACGATAAATCGTGTTTCCAGTTCCTTAGAATTAAAGCCTTCAATATTAAAAGAAGAATATAAGAAATGTCTGAAGCACTCCCTTCAGGAGTCACCAGCTTTACAGGATCCCAAACTAATGGAATCACTTCTCGATTTCCTGATAAGAAATAAAGATGTGATTGCCCTAACCGGAGATCCTCTGGGCCGAACTAATTTGGTCCCTTTTGAAATCAAGTTGGAACCCAATTCCAAACCCATTTTCATTCCTCCCTATCGGGTTCCACATTCTCAGTTAGTCACTATTGAGGAACACATCAAGGACATGTTGGAGCAGGATGTCATTCAGCCTTCAGCTAGTCCCTGGTCCGCTCCTATGATTCTCGTCTCCAAAAAGGACGGAACATCTCGCCCTTGTATAGATTTTAGACGCCTGAATAACATTACCATCCCAGACCGTTTCCCGATTCCAAACATGCAGGAAACAATTCTGAACGTAGGGAAACCGAATTTTTTTTCATCCCTCGATTTAGCATCAGGTTATTGGCAAATGGAGGTCAGTCCCGAATCTCGGGCATTAACTGCTTTCTCCACTAACCGAGGCCATTACGAATTCCAGGTTTTACCTTTCGGAGTCCGAAATGGGCCTGCTAATTTCTCTAGGTTGATGAATATAGTCCTTTCCGACCTATTAGGTGTCGAAGCTCTCGTGTATCTTGACGATATTATCGTCTATAGTTCGGACATAAAAACACACTTTCAACGCCTTCATAATGTGCTATCACATTTGAGAAAAGCACACCTTAAACTGAAGCTTGCAAAGTGCAATTTTTTACAAGAAACCCTGGTATACCTAGGATTCCTACTCTCGTCCACAGGAATTAAACCTGATCCAGCCAAACTCGAAGCCCTGGAAAGATACCCTGTACCCAAGACCATCGACGACGCCCGTGCATTTATTGGTTTTGTCGGATTCTATCGGAACTTTATCCCCCAATTTTCGAATATTGCTAACCCATTACTAATTTGTTCCAGAAAAATTCGAAATTTAACTGGGAATCCGATCACCACATGCCTTTGAAACTTTAATTAATAAACTAACCTGTCATCCCATTTTACAATATCCTGATTACACAAGACCCTTCATCATAGCCACAGATGCTTCCTCCTATGGACTAGGAGCCGTCCTGTTACAGGACGTAGACGGTGTGGAATTACCCATTGCTTATGCCAGTCAACTTCTCTCTGCACCTCAACGGAATTATTCCACTACGGACCGAGAGGCCCTAGCGGTATATTGGGCTTTGAAAAAATTCCGAAATATCGTCTATGGCTACGATGTAACCATCAAGACTGATCATAAGCCACTCACGTACCTCTTCAAGGACAAGCTACTTGAAGGACGATTGAGTAGATGGGCTCTGTTGATTCAGGATTTTGCAGCGAAAATCGTATACAAACCGAGAAAACTGCAAGTTATTCCAGACGGATTGTCGAAACTTAAGCCCGACACCAGAGTGAATAAAATAGGAATTCTCCCTGTGTTCGACTACGAGTGTCTGCAATACTCCCAACAACAGGACCAACACACCCAGAACCTTCGGGCGCGCCTGGAACAAAAGGAACCATCGAAGGTAAAAGAACAGTACAACCTCAAAGATGGGCTCGTACATTTCAGGAACGAAGATGGAAACGACCTCGTGGAGATACCAAAGGATCTCGTTGATATAGCCATTGGACTTTGTCACGACTCACCTTTTTATGGACACATGGGGCCGGATCGCACCATCAAAAGTCTTTTGGAGCGATACCATTTTCCCGAGATGAACAGAACGGTACATGAATACATCGCCGAATGTCCGTCGTGTTTAAAGCATAAGGGCAACGTACCATCCACCGCTCCAATGCATAAATATCCAGTATGCCAGAGGCCCTGGCAAAGAACTGGAATGGATATACTGGGACCATTTCCCAAAACATCAAAGGGAAATCAGTACATCATTGTGTTTACGGACCACTTCTTGCGTTACAGCGAAGTAGCCGCCATTCCAGATCAGACCTCGGAAACTGTGGCAAGAGCCCTAGTGGAACGCGTCATCCAAAACCATACCACTCCTTCCATCCTAATCTCGGATAACGCCCGTAGTTTCACTTCCAAACTGTTCGAGTCACTTTGTAACATGTGTAGAATTAAAAATACACACATTGTGGCATACCACCCGCAGGCAAACGGCTTAGTGGAAAGGCACAATCGAAAGATCTTGGAAGCCCTGCGCCACGTTGTCGATGCATCCTCCCGTACATGGGATGATTCCCTTCCCATGGTACAAACAGCCATCAACAATGGCTATCATGTGTCCATCGGGGACACCCCTCATTTCGTTCTATATCACTACGACAAGCGTCTACCTTTTGATTTGCCCGACTAAACCGACCCGGCAGTCCTAACATCTTCCGAAATGGCAGAAGCAAATCAGCAACTAGCTGAACGATCTTTCAAAATTTTTGACATAATCCGCTATGCCCTCGACCAACGAAACCAACAGATGGAGCAAGAACAACATAGGCGTCATCCCCGTCAACGGACTATAATCGTTGGTATGCGATGTTATCTGAAGAGCGTGAAACCGCCAGGGGCTCATCGCAAATTATACCCAAAATGGGATGGCCCATATAGGATTATGAAAGACCTCGGAAAAAATCGTTATGAAATCCTCGACCTCCGGGATCATTCCAAACTAAAGATCATTCACGCTGACAATTTGAAGATAGCTTCCGAGCAACACCTTCCCAAAAAACAGCTGCCAGGCGTTCGAGCCGCCTATCCTTCAAAAGGTCAAGATATTAACAAATCGGGCAGGGATCAAAAAACTGAAGTAGTCACCGCGGGAACCGCTACCCATGACGAAGATTGGTACCTCGTAATACCACCATTACTCGAGGCAATCTCTGAACAAGAGAAGGCCCCAGAGCCAAGCGTCCCATCGGACCCAGACCCTGGAGAAACCCCTTCGAGAGAATCACTCAGTGGAACTCCACCATCTCCACCATCTCCTCTGTCACCACCCTCGCCGATTGATGATCGACGCACGGACCCGACATACCGCCCGCAAATGCATCACCCACGTGAACTAGAACCTTCACATAAGAAACGAACCCGTTCAGAATCCGAGCTCAACGGTCGACCCCCATTACCACCAAAACGAGGCCGACCCCTTCGCCCACAAACACAAGTATCCACACAAGTATCCACACTACCCCCAGCTCCGTATAACTTAAGGCGTAGAAATGAATAAAATTGTCCCCCTTATAATTTTCCAAATTATTTACTCTTGTAGACCTAGCATTAGAATTTCTACCGGAGTTGTTATAGAAAAACTTGCAGAAGGTAAATTTTGAAAGGGCACGCAGACCTTTATATAAATTTGCAACCCCCTGCTAGAATTAAAATCAATCTCCTTCAGATACAAACCCAATTAGAAACGTTTGTAAGTAAAATCCATAATTCTTTCCAAGGAAAAGATCAGATTAGTCGCGTTCTGTTAGAAAATACCCTCGAAAATATTCAAACTACAGCACGCGCCCTATCAGAAATATTAGCCTTACCATGGATACAAACTGAAACCAAAAATTCCGAAAACTTTAACCAAAGAAGTAAAAGGGGACTGATAGATATAGGAGGGAAACTGTTCAAAGGTTTATTCGGATTAGCAACCGAAGAAGATATTAAAAGAGTTGAACTTAAATTGAATCTCTTCGCGCGGAATCGACAATATAATGGACACATGTTAGAACAAACTATTAGGTCATTACACGAAAACAATCGCTTCCTTCACTCCCTTTCGGACAGATTCACATACCTTGAATCCATGTTAGCTCAATACAAAGAACACAAACGATATCTAGATTTAATAGAAATAATGAACATACAAGTAACCCTAATCGATAAATACTTACAACGAATAACTACGATTCATTCCAAGGTTTTGCGTGCAACCCAGCTAGCCCATGGAAAAATCACACTTTCCACCCTAATACCATGGGAAATACTCCAGTCCTTGATTCACACCGCCCAGTCACAATTAAAATTATCACCCATATTCCCACTCAACCACACTAATTACCCTCAATTTCTAGAATACACCTGGACTGTACATGGACCACGCCCCTACACATACCTCATAATTATACCATTTTTCGATTTCCTCACTTATGACGTATATAGATTTCACCCTTTCCCAACACCCTACCAAAATAACTTTAATGTCTATCGATTGTATTTACCCACCGTACCACCTTACCTTTTCCTCACCAAAGATCTATCAGCTTATTCTATGATGTCAGATAGCGACGTCCGGCATTGCCGATTCCAGCAACCAAATAAACAACTCATCTGCCCTCCACTCAAACCAGTTATTCTTCCCACTACTAGGTCTTGCTTTATCGATTTAATTCGTGACCGGCATGCCCCCGTATGTTCATTTAAAAAATTTCATTCCCCTAAAACCATCCACTACGAATTGGACCAGACATCTGGGTTTCCTTCGCGAACAGGACTGCCGCTACCCTCGAGTGTCCATCAAATTATTCCCTCATTACAATCCCTATGATTATTCGGCTACCAATTGGTTGCTCCTTGCGTTCAAAAGCCCTCCAAATATACAACCCGTATAAGGTTACCCTTAATAACTCATACCCATTTCCGTCGCAAATTAAATTTAAACCCGTCATAGAGATCTTAAATCTCTCCATAAAACCTGTAACCATCCTACCCGAACTGCATGCCCCTGAATGGAATGATCAATTGAGCCGGTTTAAAATTTCGGATGATAACCAAAACAACCTCTTACAAATACTACAACCGGTAACCATTTTCTCAACATCTGCCGTTAGTATCATTATTGTGTGTGCTATTATCCTCGGTATATTTGTGATGAAAAGATCATTCTGGGAACAAAGAAAACCCAGTGACACGGAACATGAAACTATTTATGCACAACCAAGAGTGCGTACCCAGACCACGTGAACTAGACTTAAACCACCCGACTTATGTTGTATATATAAATCTGTATTATAAAACCAATAGTTATCATCTAGTTAGCCTTAGTTAGGATGTTACGTTATTATATTAATATCATTCTAGAGGGAAGAGCCCTGTAAAAATGAACCATAAATAATTCCCATATTATCTTATCCTTCATGTAATTCTTGTATTCATTTATATAGTCTCTGTATCCATTGTAAGAAAAAGTATCCATTTTAAAAATTCATGTGTTATATGGTTCATGTATAATCTTATATATTTAACTTTATATAATGCCTATACTCATATGTATGTACGTGTGTGTATTCATTTTTACATAAGGACCAAAATCGCCCAACGCGAGTTTGGATAAAATATTTGATTCACTTTCTACTTTTCTAAATAATTGGTGACCTGTTGTTTTTTAAAATCTCATAATCATTTTTTTAGATTTCGCTTAATAAGGAATCCTGTTAAGCTTTGCAATGTTCACATTTTGTATACACTCTCTTTCGTTATAAACAATGAGATCATGTCTTGCCTAAGCATTAAAATTGTACATCTTAAACCTTAAAATTTCACTCATATGCATATTTTAGTGTAAAGATGCATAGTCCGATTTCCACTTTTAGTTAACTTGGCAGATCATGATAACATCAGATCTGAAAAGTCGCGGTTTAAGATAAAAATATGGTTTCGTCTTCAAATATTTTGTTTACTCGTTCAAGCCTTACCACAGCTAAAAAATTTACTTATTTTCAAATATTGTGCAAAAATAATACAGCCTTCTTAGCATTTAATAATAATAATGTTAGCAGTTTTTGGGTATATAAACCCATTCAAATTAATCCATTGTCATTCAGAAGCTAATTCAGAGGCTGAGCACTACCTGTATCTTTTAGCAGTAAATTTACAGTGAAGAAACTTTTTATTGTCCCCTTCGAGCCTGGCTCTCTTCAGAAAAACTTAGAAAACTTTCCGGATACGCTATAAGAAGAATCCGGAACCTTCAGCATTTAGATTGCAAATCTACCAGAGTCCTCCGAGCCACTATAGAAGAACTCGGAGAGTAACATAGAAGAAAAACCACTTCAAGACACACATCCGTTGCTTGCCTCCTAAACCAGAACCCCCGTCAATCCGAACCACCCCAGGGCCATAGACGGAGGGGTTAACATATATATATATATTATATATATATATATAGGGTGTGTGTGTGTGTGTGTATATATATATATTATTAGTACTTTCAGGTATGCCTACCTTATTTCTTTCGCTGATTGTTATTTAATATAATTGTGTGTATTTCTTTCAATAACAGAGATGTTATCTAAGAATATGACACCATACAAATTACGCGTAAATATAAAATATTTTCATTGTAGAAATAATAATAATAATGATAATATTAAGAAATGGAGTGAGCGGTGGTTTTTGCTCGAATAGATCGGTAGAAAGATTAACCCTCGGCCAAAAAGGTCTCTAGGGAGACGATTCGAATTGACCTAGTTTCTGCCTTCCATCGTGTGCGTGCGTGTGTGTGTGTGTGTGTGTGCACGAGTTGTTTATTCGTTTATTATATATATATATATCCACAGATGGGTTTGGGGAATGACAATCGTGCGTTTTGAATTGTTTCGTGAATTTTCTTTTCCGTTCGTTTTTCCCCACTGATATTCGTGACTTAAATATTTATAATAAAATTAAGTGTGTAAAAATTATTTATTTAATAAACAGAATTTAATTGGATTCATCGATTAACTACCATCATATATTGTGGTATTTTGAATAATATATGGTTTAATTTAATAAATATTCTATCTTCATTAGTTTATTATATATATATACACAGATGGGTGGGGGTTTGGGGGAACGAGGGAGGAGGATCGTGTGTTTGAATTGTTTCGTAAATTTTCTTTTCCGTTCGTTTTTCCCACTGATATTCGTGACTTAAATATTTATAATAAAAATTAAGTGTGTAAAAATTATTTATTTAATAAACAGAATTTAATTGGATTCATCGATTAACTACCGTCATATAAATATATATTATGGTACACTATTTAAATGGATGATTAATATATGGTTTTAAATATTGCTATCTGGCAACTCAGCATCTGAATACATGACGCTATCTGGCAACTCAGCCAGAATAGAGGTTTATAAAAGACCGAGAGACGACTGACGGTATCATTCAAGCTCGGCTCCCAGCCGAGCAAGGACCTCTGGTCCTTCTCTTTCTGGCCCTTTGGGAAAACCCCTTAGAGGCCTCTTAGGTTAGGTAAACGAAAATAGCTTGGGGGAGAACTCCGCCTCCAAGTTGCATGCCTTGCAATCAAAGGCAACTACTCTCTCTCTCTCTCTCTCCTTCAGGTGTACCCCTCCCCCCTTGGCACAGTCAACTGGCTGATTAGGAGCCTATAAAACAACGCCTACTCGGCTGAAGTCTTAATATGCACTTGGCTCCTGCCAGGTGAACACCTCTCCTCCTTTCTCTCCTTTCTGGCCCTTTGGGGGGAATAGCTTGGGGGAGAACTCCGCCCCCATGTTGCATGCCCCCTTGCAACCCCGGTTGGCAACAAAGGGCCCTTTGGGGTTATTTTTTTATTTTTTTTGCAACAACCCCCACCCCCCTTTGCAACATTACGTAATCACTTGCAACATTCCTGCACTCTAACCTTTTTCGGCTATACTACTTACGTCAGCTTCGTTAGTATGTTGATCCTACATGATGCTACGAGCTGCTTGTACCAAGAATGGATGTATAGGCGTAGCGGTGCTCTGTATAAAACAGTAAAGTTCTTCTTCCCAGTGAAGAACTTCACTGCATAAGTGGGAGTCCCACTTATACTCAAGCTATTGACGTGTATATATACTGTATATACATACTAGACTTAGTTCCCATCTGGAGGTCTCCAGGCTGGGTCCCGTGCGATGCGTCTCCCCAGTCGGTAAACTCGCCACTGCGCCCCGTCTCTGGCCAGATCTGTTCTCTGGTGAACAGGTTAAACCCAGATTCTCTCTTTCTACCGTCTTGGGCCACGTCGTCTTTGGGCGTCCCAGGGCCTCGATCCTACTATTCTTCCGTACATCAGCCTTCTCGGAAGTCGGTCCTCCCCCTTCCTCTCCACATGGCCGTACCATCTCCTCTGCCCATCCACCACTCTGTCCACTATGGTGAATTTAACGCAGAAGTTGACTGCATCATAGGGTTCCAATGGTGAAATAGGGCAGCCGGCTCGCCATTCCTCCGCTACCCGTATCTCAATAATAAACTTACTTCGTCTTAGGATTGTACGTTATTATTGTAAATTTCTTTTCAAGCTTCTTATTATTCATACAAAAAAGATACGCCTTATTTCAGAAGGCATTTTTCAGACTACTGAAAATTAGTTCTACTGTATGGTTATTACTTGAGCTAAAATTTATTTTATCAGCACAATTCACAATTATTTATGTCATGAAATGAAAATAACGTTCACGTTATTTTGTATCTTCTAAAAGTTTTTATAGTAATTATAGTAAATTCTGTATTTTCACATCTAAATCTATACAAGATAATGATTATTTACTTCGGAAGTTTTAAGGTTTTTCATGAAAGAAAAATATTCCATGCAAGTTACTCCTCGCACAGGAACAACATTTACACGTTCGCAACTCCTGCATCACTTTCGATCAGTTCATATATATATATATACACACACTCGTATATATATCATCACAATTTTACAAAAGGTAGGACACTTTCAGTATTGTGTGCTTGTGAAAACCCCAATCTTTCCATAATAGTTTAATCAAACCAAATTTCAGGAAAGGAAGTTAATCTATTGGTTTTTAATTGTTTTGAAAGTGTCCCATAATGAAAGATACACACACACGCACAATATATATATATATATATATATATATATATATATATATATATATATATAACATATATATATATATGAAAATTATTTCACAAAAGTAACACGTGAAAAATATTTATGATGAATAAAACCACGAAGGAAAGGAAACACAGAAAGGTGCTCAAGCGCTTTCGTCTAATGACATCCTCAGGATGTCATTAGACGAAAGCGCTTGAGCACCTTTCTGTGTTTCCTTTCTTTAGTGGTTTTATTCATCATATATATATATATATATGTATGTGTGTGTGTGACTTTACTGTTGTGAGTAAAGATTTTTATTGGAAAGGTTTGGAGTATGCGACATGGAGGATAAAACGCAACAAAAGACACGAGAAAAAAATTGAGTTTTTCAGTAAGAATATGAAAAAGAGGGAAATTTGTTTCCCAAACTGGGTATAAGCAGATAATGGAAAAAAATGCTGCATGTATAGAATAAATAATAAAATCAGTCTTTTATTGTGAATAAAAAGTCGTAACAGGTTGACAGGAGTCTTCTTGTTGCAAGATGCTCAAATATGTTAGAAATGGAAACTGTATTGAATAAAGGTGTAATAAAACGAATTGGTATAGAGTCGAGTGTGAATACGGTTGATTTGGTAGATTTTGTAAAAAGAGTTAATAGCACGAGATTATATTGAACATTTTTGTCTATTCATACGAGGGAACAAATATTTTAATTGAAGTAAATACACTAGAAAACAATAAATTTTAATGTTGGAGTTAGGATATTGTTTCGTAAAAGATAGTTAGAGAAATATATACAATATAAAAACCGTGTATGGGCGTAGAGGTAAAAGCTTTTGCAGGAATCGGAAATAATTAATTACGAGTAAAAAAAAAAAATTTAAATTAATGTAATACTCGGATAACAAAAAAAAAATTTTTTGTACACGTGGACAAAACAATAAATTTTTTTAACTCTGTCCTTTCGGAGTTTTCTAATCATTTTAACGAGCCCAAAATGTAAGATTTTACTCCAGATTTAGGCTGTTTGGGTGCCTAATTTCATGGTTTTGTTAGGGTTAATTTTGTGACTTTTTATGAATGTATCGCTGTATACCTCGAATGAGGATAGGACTTACTGGTGCATAGCTTTACCTTCTCCAGAGGTATAGACGTGAATTAAAGGTAAAAGTGTTCGAATCAAGTATTCGAATGAAGCACATTGATTATAATAGAATGAAATGAATAGCAGCAGAAAAGGCGAGAGTAGTTGTACATCTGGAGAGAAGCAACAAATAGGATAAGGTGAACGGGTCAGATGTGAAGCAAAATAGAATGTACAGCTTATGCGGCCCTATGCTGAAGTTTAACTAATACCTCATTAAAACTGAGGTGTAATACGTAATTTTGTGGCCACCAGTTTTTTGACAAAAGTCGAAAGTCTGTACATGAAACCTAATTAGCCCAAAGTGAGTTCTCAGTCAATTTTGGGCAATCATATATATATATATATATATATACACACTAGGGCTTATGGCTCTACTAACCTAACCTTGCGTAAGCCTAATTGGACATAAGTACCTCAAACCCAGTTATAGGATTCACCCCGTTTTACTTACCTCCTTTGGTGGATAAGAATATCGTACCTCCTTTAAAAATTCTTCAAACCGATCCTCCAAATATCTATCGGTGCAGTGATAAATTAGGTTCTATATCGGATATAGAACCTAATTTATCACTACACAGATTTTCAACTTATCACTGCACAAATTGAAATTATTACTGCGCAAACTGGTTATCACTGCACACTAAAATTAGGTATGGTAAACCAATAGCCCGGGTAGGGTTTAAGGGTTAGAACTTTACTATAAGTAAAATGAGACTCATGAAATCACGTATTTTCTTTCGATAGGATTAGGTTAAACTAACATTTCTTCCAACAACGTTTAACTTTGTTCACATTTTGTACAAATCACTGCGTTTTTTATCAAACGATTAAACTGCAAATATACTATTAATTTACTCTCATTTTGTATTTATTTTGTTAAATCTATGAACGTCTTTAGACACATCTTCACCACACGAATTTCCAGTAAACTTTAGACATAGAACGACAATACGACATTATTATGACGAATATACATAAAAGCTAACCATTACTGCAAGATATTGGTATGACGTCATTGAAATGGTCGGGATTTTTATTATTTCGAAAATTTTGGTGGCCATAGAACTACATATTAGCTAAATTAGTGGAAACTAAAAGTTAACTGAAAGGGTAAATTTAGGGAAAATAAACATATAATTTCAAGACTAATGAACACTTTGCTACTGGCTAGTGACTATCTTGCTGGACTCTGCTGCTACTACAGTAGATACCTAGAGAGTAGTTGGATGGAAGACCGTCCTCTGACTTCAGATTATGTAACGACTCATAGTCCAGATTCGACGTAAAACCGTAGGTCCCTTACATCATATGACTTCAGATGTTGCGAAAGAGTTTAAACGACTCAATCAACCAACCTGCTAGCTACTTTGCTCACTTTGCTACTGTTAATATCGTGTTTATCGAACTCTTGCTTTATCGTTTAACCCATTAGTGCCGAGAGGTCACTTTACTGATTTTGTTGTGACTAAAGCCAGACGATTTTATTCAGTTCCGGGGAAAGATCTCTCGGCACTAATAGGTTAATCAACTTTAATTTTCGCATTTCCCAATGATTTGAAAAATCTATAAACTATTTAATGCTCAAATTTTGTCCATTTTGCCTTCGAAATATATTAATTAGTTAAAATTTACATTTCCGACTTTAAATTTCATACTTTTGCCGTCGATCAATAAAGTCCAAATATTCAATTTCTTATTTTCGATACAGGCACGATATTAAAAAAATTTTAATGAAAATAATTTTGAAAAATTTCGTAATAGAAAATTTTACGTTCATCAGAAATTTAATGAAGTAAAAGATGAATTTATTTATTTATTTATTAAAAATGGGAGTAAATTTTAAACTTATTAATGACATCTTGATTTTCAATCCAATTCAAAGTGACTCGCCAAAAAAAAGAAAAAATACAATTAGTAGTATGGTGAAAGGTAAATTTGTAGGTTACTTCTGAGTTGAGTAATGAAATTCAACTAAACAAAATGAAAGATAATAACTTTATTTAAAAAAAAAATGTCCTTAGGCCTATTTTATTTTTTTTTTCAAAATCCTTCAGTTTACTCGAAACTTTAAAAATTCAAAATAAGGTTTGTTTGTTTGTTCATCGATTCAGAACGATTACTTTGTTAGGAAAAAAGGTTATTTGCTAATTGATAAAATTGAGTTATTTCTTGAAAAAATTATGAACACTTCGGCCATATTCGAAGGCAATGCAATAAAAAAAATTCACTTCAAATTTCAAACAAAATTAATATGAAAATAGAATACTGTGAAAGACTTTTAACGCTTAAAAGCCTCCGCCTTTTCCTCAGGAGTGTAACTCGCTCCCATATTAACCATTCAGCGTTATTTTACCCGCAACAACAAAAAAGGTCCCAAAACAAGACATCAATTCCAACAGTTGTTTTACTTCTAATGTATCATTTTTGTAAATTTAATTTAAAATAAATTTTCCTCTGAGACTGGACTTATGGGACACCCTGTATATACAAAACAACAACAACAACACCAACAAATTTCTTCGCGAATCCATCACAGTTCATCTCTCGAAAGTGACCAGCGAATGATTAGATTTTGATCCTTCTGGCAAATCTGTAAAGTAATTTTGTTCCACTATTTGAGCATAAAAAATTCAATTATTTGTAGAATTTTTAAAGCTAAAACAAATGAACGCTGAAAAAAGAACACATTTCAAACAAAAGGTAAAATAAATCGAATTTAATCTCTTTCCACAAACTTTATTTCTCAAACACAATTTCATTAAAAATAAAAGGTATATATATATATATATATATACTGTAATGAAAGCAATGTTAACTACCATACATATACTATATATTGATTAAAGGGTTGTTTTATAAATCAATTTAAAATGTCATGACAAAAGAAAACCCATAGAAAATGCACGAAAAAAGTCTATATATATATACAGGGTGATTAAAAAAATGTTAACATATGGGAAAGGATTATAGATGTCATCCAATCAATACCACCAGAGATGTGCCTTAGGGCTCTGGAAGCAACGTTTGACCGATTTCATTCACGCATAGATATCCGTGGACAGCAAGTAGAGACTATATGAAGCACTGTTTGCATCACAAAAAAATGTTTACAAATAAATTGGAAATAAAAAATAAAACCCCATATAAGTGTTAACTTTTTTTTTTAATCACCCTGTATTTCCGCAAAAAAACTGAACTAACAAATACAAAAATACCCTATTTGAAATTACATTAACTATAACTAATGTCAAAATGCTCATTATAAAATCAGTATACATTTATATAAATCATTGTATTATCTTTATTCACCTAACTCTGTTGGCTATATTTATTTTGAAGAGAGAGAGAGAGCGAGAGAGAGCGAGAGAGAGAGAGAGAGAGTGTTTAGCAAACACTTTTCTTATCCTATTAATTTGACACAGTGACTCAGTGTTTGTACATATCGTTCGATGTCACGAAAAGGGTTTACTCTCACTCACCGTCAGTCTCATCCGATTCCGTGCCCTTAAGAATGGGAAAGTACTTGAGAATCTCAAACAAACAAGACATTTTCAAATCGGTTTATTCCCAATTCATATGTCATTCTCATTTTCATTCACCACCTTTCTCACTTTGATCCGGATTAGGTTACGATTCGTTAGGTTAGGTTATGATTGGTTAGGATATTATAGGTTAGGTTCTGATTGGTTAAAATAAGTTAAGTTAGTAAATATTAAACATTCCCACTCAACGCCGTTTGACGCGAGTGGGAATGTAGTGACATTGTTACCCAAATCAAAAAACAACTCAAATATGGATTTTTCACTTTTGTACATTCTCACCCGTGGATCACAAATGCGAATGAGAATGCCATTGAGCGAGCAGTAATTATCCTTCCATGTCAGGAAAAGGAGCCTATTATATATTGTCTCCGCACTCTCAGGTCATTTAACGCTTAAATTAATGTATTTATAAAAATTATAGACGGTAACTAACACCCCACTCTCTACACGTCTCTCATTTCAAGTAAACTGTAGGCCTACTGTCGGCTCCAGTAGTCAGGATGTACTGGCCTATTACTACCTCAAGGTTCAGTGGATGTCGACTTTTGGAACCAATGTTTTATCACGATAGGAATATCACGATTGGTCCATGTGTTCATCCATTTTACTGTACATTTCTTAGGTTAGGTCAAGTTCTTTGGGTAGATTAAATTAATAGATTGAGTTAAATTAGGTTATGGCAAGCAAATACCAAAATAGCAAATAAATCAGGATTAGGCTGAATATTCGGCGCAGTCGCTAAATATATCACTGTTTATATATAACAAATGCAGTTTTCTTTAAAAAAAAAAATATATATATAATATATATATATATATATAATTATATATATATATATATATATATATATACACACACACACACACACACACAGTATTTCATGTATTTATTTAATTAATATTACCTTTTATGAGAGAATTATTATTGTATTTTATTTAATTTTATTTAATTTTATTTAATTTTTGGGGTGTCTTGGGGTTGGGGGGCCCTTAAATAGCACATTGAATTATATGTTATAGTTCCCCCAGTTTACGCGGAAGGTTCAGGAACGCATCTACCGTGTAAATCGAAGATTACTGTATATGTATAGTATATATATGAAATTACGAGGGTTGTTCCAAAAGTAAGTTTACAAAAGGTGTACGGTGATGGCGAAGATTTTTTGGGACCATGTTTTGCGTGTTGAATTCATGCAAAAAAGGACTACAATAAATGCCATTTCTTATTGTAAAACTTTACAGCGACTCCGCATGGCTATCAGAAGAAAACATCCCGGGTTGCTTACTGCAGGTGTGGTGTTTTTGCATGACAATGCACGCCCTCACACTGCAAATCAAACACGCCAACTTTTGGAATCGTTCCACTGGGAAGTCACGGATCATCTCCCACCCCAATAATTCTAACTTTGCATCAAGCGACTTCCATTTGTTTCCAGCCCTAAACGAACACCTCGGAGGTAAACAACATCAAAACGATCCTGATGCAGAAGCGGCCGTAGGAAACTGGTTAAAAATTAAGGGCCCTACATTTTACTCAACCGGCATCGAAAAACTTGTCCCACGCTACGACAAATGTTTGAATCTGTTTGGTGATTATGTAGAAAAGTAGTAATAAGTTGTTGTTGAAATACTTGTAATAATTATTTGTAATAAAACAGTTACTTCAAAACACCAACTGATGGTGCAATCTTGAACTTTTTGGTTCGTGGTGACCCCGGATGTTTCCATTCCATGGACGCCCGTTTTGACTCTGGTATGTGATGGTGTACCCAAGTCTCATCACCCGTCACAATACGCTCAAAGAAATGCGAACCTTCGGCCAAATACCGCTGAAGAAAGGAAAGACTGCAGGCCATTCTCCGAGTCTTGAGATTATCCGTTAACATTTTGGGTATCCAACGCGCACAAACTTTGCTGAACCCAAGCTTCTCATGAACGATGTTGTACTACCAACAACATTATTGTACTATGCATAATGCACCGGTAATTAACCTTGTAAACTTACATTTTGAACAAACCTCGTAATATGTTATCATTTATTTTCCACAAGCAAAAGGCAGTAAACTTGCACGAAGCCTAATAAATTAATTTTCATTTTATACAATAAAAAAAATATATGTTCTAAAAGATAACATTTTTTTTCGTGTTCAAAATTAAAATTGTGTTAACTGACCATTAAAATTTCCTGAACAAATTTCAAAGACGAGCAATTTAAAAAAAAAAAAAAAATGTTACCTCAAAGCTGGAACTTAATTTCTTAAAATTCAATGACTGAAAATAATCAAAGTTTTGTAATCCATTTGTGAGGTTGTTTTAGAAGGCAATTATATATATACAGGGTGTTTCAGGAGGAAAGGTCAATACTTCGGAAGGTGATAGTATCGGTCATTGTGAGAAAAAAGTTCATATGAACACGTGTCTAATCCTGAATGGTTACGGAGATAGAACTGTTTGAATCTACAAATACAAAAGCATTGTTAATGGTAATCAAGAAAGAGAAACCAATTACTGTTTCTAACATTTAATGTTTAAACGTTGGCATTTTGAATGGTATCAGATACAGAAATGACAAATTTGTTACAGTTTACAATACGTTTCGAAAATCCCACCGTCAACCTCAATGCACTTTGCAACTCGTGTGCGAAGATCGCGTGTTGTTCGTCTGAGTTAATCTTGACGTTCCTTTATGCGGGCAGCAGCATCCAAAATGCGCGCGAGCAATTCGTCTCGTGTATCCAGCTTTCTTTTGTAAACTTGACCTTGGTGGCCATTGAATGGGACCATCGCGGGGGTGGGGGAAGAGCTGCGCGCGCATCAGATTCAAATAGCTCTATCTCTGTAACCATTCAGGATTAGACATGTTCATATGAACTTTTTTTCTCACAATGACCGATACTATCACCTCCCGAAGTATTGACCTTTCCTCCTGAAACACCCTGTATATATATTACACCTTGCTTTCCAAACATTTGCAAATTTACTAACCTATTTTTTAAGACGTTAATTAAAATCTAACTAAAATAATTAAAAATTTCTAAAACTTAAATATTTTGATATTTCTCAAAACTATTTACAATTACTCCCGCCCCCCCGCCCCCTCCTTTAAAAAAAAAAACCCTATTATCCTTCATTAAATTTCATTAAATATGAAAACTGCATTTCAAATATTAATTTTTTTTTATTCTGTAATAAAAGTGTGTTGTAATGAAATGATGATATTTTAATATTAAAACCTGAATTACTAATTAAATTGAGGTCAATGATTTTTATTAATTTTATTCACGTAATAAAAACTTATAACGTAAAAATGTTTTTGTTATAGAATATATATATATATATATATGTGTGTGTGTGTGTGTGTACATATATATAACACACACACACACAAGTATATACTACTCTACATAGATATGTTTATTTATAGAATTTTGATTATGTTAATGCGATTCTCAAGGTTGGACCTCAATTTGAGTAACCTTTTTTTCGTTCTTCTTCAGTTCTTTGAGAGAAGATGCTCCAGCCATAGCCTTGAAGATCTTGGGGAGAGACTTTTGTGGTGCAAGGCTGCAATAGAATATGTAAGGTTTCATATTAGAAGTTCATTATTTGAAGGTGTGGAATCTGTAAGACCGAAGGCCGTCATGATCTCTGCATACTTGCCAACCTTACCGATTTGAAGGTTATTCTACCGCCTACCGATTTTTACACAATTTTACCGATTTTTACAGAATGTTCTAGCGTGCATCATTTATGGCTAGATTTTAAGAAATTTCCCGGGGAGGGGGGGGGCATGCTCCCGGACCCCCTGGCATTGATTGCAAATCCTACCGCTTTTGTTTGTTAATATGTTGGCAAGTATGCCTCTGAAAACGGGATAACCACATTTCGCCGTTGTGACATTTTATCGACAAGTTTTCCTGGGGTTAGATTAAGAGTATCGATGAAATTTCCACTCGACAAAATGTCTATAGATTCTTCTGTGAAAAAAGCTATCCAAACAAAGTCATAATTTTAATTAATTATAATAATTATATTTGTATATATTTAATTATATAATTCCGTGTTCATTTAACAAAATGTCTAAAATTGGAGTCTAAATAGTCTAACTATGATGGAATTAATTATTTAAAACCGCACTTTAAACGCTGGATTCTTGCAGTGAAGACTTAAAATCGGTGATGTTATGATCTAACTGGAAAAGAGTCTGTCCATTAACCTTTTCATGTACAGGGTGGCCACAAAGTCCCTTTGCATGAAAAACATGGGCAACATACAGATATGCTATAATTTCACTGCAAAAGGACCTTGTGTGGTCACTCTGTATAATTATTCATGCTCAAATCAGACTGTGGCGCCCCCAACGTCGGTACATGTAATTATTAGTTGTTAGTTGACATTCACGTGTTGAGACGTAAACTAGGAATTTGTTACTTTTGTAAAGGAATTAATATTAATTTTTTGGTCTATTTTTAACTCTATGCATTAATAAATGAGATATTAAATTGCGTTATCATTATTCTTTTAATATATTAATAATACTATGTTAATAAAGTTATTTTAACTAACATTTTTCGAAACTATCTCAAGATTTTACGAACGAAGGAGCAAATTAACATGTTTTAGTTAAAATATTGCAAATTGCAATATTTAAAACATTTTCTCACATTTTTAATTAGATTTACCGGAACAATCCAAGAATAAGCACCCCAAAATCAATTTGGGGTGCTTTTTCTTGGATTGGGGTCGAACGAGGGTGCTTATTCTTGGATTGCTCTAAAATGAAGTTAAAATGGAGTTAATTGCTCTAAAATGGTTAACTGAATGCCCGGTTAGGTTAATTGTACGCCCTTGACGATTGGGTAGGTTAAGTCGTGATATTTTCGTTAGTTTTAACGAAAATATCACGACTTAACCTAACCAATCGTCAAGGGCGTACAGTTGACCTAACCTGCCATTCATTTAACCTTATTTCAATATTTTTATTTTTATTTTGTTGTTCTAATTTTTTTTATTGCAATATCCTTCGTAAATATTAACATTTTTTTTAAATTTTATATGTTAAAATCCTTTAATTTGAAATGAGGTCGAACTAGGGTGCTGTTTCTTGGATTGGGGTCTAACTGGGGTGCTTTTTCTTGGATTGGGGACTTTGGGGTGCTTAGATGTAACAGGTAAAAGGAACCTCTATCTCTCCATACGGACGTTGAGGGAAGCGTGAACTGTCAGTCACTTGAGCCCTGAGCCGTCCCGGCGAAGGTGGAAATCGAACCCGGGCTTTCACAACCCAAACCCCAGTCTCCAACCAACTGAAACACGCCAACTCATTACTACACAAACTTTGTAATTCGTATTTTAAAGATTTTTTTCAACGTAAAATTCCATTTCTCTCGACAGAGATCGAACTCAGGAACTCTGAGATACCAAATAACATTAAGAACGATCGGTTATTTTGTTAGGTTTAGTTATTAATACGTGCATTTGAAATGTTACCAATTTGTACCGGTGGTCCATAAGGGGTTAACAGAGGTTAGGATAGGACAAGAGAGGAGAGAAGTTAGCTTAGGTTAGGTCAAGTTAACATTTTAAGTGTCACTTTTATACACACCGATTGAAGAGATAACTCGTTGATAACGGTTAAGAGGTTAAGCACAGTAGGTATCATCTCAGACAGAAGTCTCAAATTCATATAACGTTTTCGTTCTCTAAAGATTTCATGGGTACTCTCTCCTTTGGTCCGGGGTTCGTGTAATTTGAAATTGTTATAATAATCACTGAGGAGGGACAGAAATTAGCACAGCGCTCAGGCCAAACTCATGCGACCCATTGGAGTTGAACCCACAGCCAAGGTGTCGTCACTTCGCTCATAGAGAAACTACGTTATCCACCGAGTCAAGAGTGCTTGCTTGAAATTCTTGTAACTTATTAAGAGTATGTAAAGGATGAACAATTATGAAGAGTAGTTATGAAACATCTAACTACAGGGTGGCCCATAAGTCCCACTCGGTTATATTTAAAGCGAAAATCCATCTAGCGGATTTTTTAAAAAAAGGAAAGAATATTTGTCGAGAATATTTTCCACTTTCAATAATCAAGAAATATTTCTAAACTTATTTTAAACTTTTTAATTTGTTCGATTTTCTGTATTTTCGCTTTATTTATAACCGATTGGCAATTATGGGCAACTTTATACTAACTTAGTTAGTAAATTTAGAAGTGATACCAATTGTTTGATTCTCATGCACCTGGTAAAATTTATTTTGCCTAAGCTAGCTGGCAACAAGCTCTTACAAAACAGTATCAAGCAACTTAAATTTGTATACCAATTTTAAGAAGAATAAAAGTTTTTATATATATATATATATATATATATTATATATATATATATATATATATATATATATATATATATATATATATATAAAGGGTGATCCAGAGAAATGGGACCAAAAGAAACCCCTGTAAATCTTAAAGTATAAGTCCTTTTATAAAATCATACGCATCATTCGAAAGAGGATAGTTACAAGTTTGTACAAGATAAGATACAAAACAAAATAAAAGTGTTAGTTAAAACTAACCCTTCAAGATGACTGCATGGACTGTGGAACAGCTGCGTTTCATAACTGAGCAATATTATGAGCATGGAAGAAGTGTAGTTTCAGCTCAAAGATCTTTCAAGACAAATTTTCAGATGTCAAAATCACCTTCTAAGAAAGTAATCCGTCGGTGTGTCAGAAATTTTACCCTAACTGGCAGCATTGGAAAAAGAAAACCAACTGGAAGAGTGCGCACAGCGAGGATAGACGAGATCATTAACAGAACTCATGAAATTGTACAGGATAATCCTAACATAAGCATCAGACGTGCTTCTCGGCTGTTAGGAGTTGGATATGGAACAACACACCGTATATTCAAGCAAAATTTAATGCTCTTTCCATATAAAATTCAAACAGTGCAACAACTAAACGATGGAGATTTCGCACGAAGACGACAATTCTGTCAATGGATCCAACAGAAGGTAAATGACACCACCAATTTCTGACACACCGACGGATTACTTTCTTAGGAGATTTTGACATCTGAAAATTTGTCTTGAAAGATCTTTGAGCTGAAACTACACTTCTTCCATGCTCATAATATTGCTCAGTTATGAAACGCAGCTGTTCCACAGTCCATGCAGTCATCTTGAAGGGATAGTTTTAACTAACACTTTTATTTTGTTTTGTATCTTAGCTTGTCTTGTATTGTCAAAACCTATACAATCTTGTACAAACTTGTAACTATCCTCTTTCGAATGATGCGTATGATTTTATAAAAGGACTTATACTTTAAAAGTTACAGGGGTTTCTTTTGGGTCCCATTTCTCTGGATCACCCTTTATATATACACACACACACACAATTCTGAATACATAAAATGAAGAGATGCTTCATCATATATATATATAACTTTATATTTTTAGTACCCTGTCACCAACCTTCACCTTAGGAAATTTTCTTTTTTTCTCGTCCTACGAAATGGTCCATGGTAGTGGTTACTCCGAGGGCATACAAAAGGTATTCATCGGTATTAACATGCATAATACTGGAACATTGAGAAAGGTATTATAATATTAAAGAGAAAAAAATCTTCAGGTTTATAGCAGAAAGAAACGATTATATATATATATACATATGAAATTTAATTCTGGTATTTAATGGTAATATTTAATTATCGTGTACAAAACCTACACCACAGCAATAGTATGGATTTCTTAATAAGCAAATACGATAGAAATATAGTTACAGAATTTGAGAGAGCTAATTTACACAACAGATTAGGTCTATAGTTACTTGGAAAAGATAAATAGAGAATAGGAAGCAATTTATTGAAATAACTATGATAAAAGCCTTTTATATATATATATATATATATATATATATATATATATATATATATATATATATATATATATATATATATATATATATATATATATATATATATTAATACCCTACGTAACTATTCATACCTCTTCTAAGTTTGTCAGGTATTTCTCGCATATGTTTTTAGAAATGAGGCTCTTTACAACTAAGTTACGTATAAAAACAAACGTGCTGCGATATCGTATGGTACAGTTGAAAGGGTACGCAGAAATTACAAAAAATAATTAGTTATAATTAGCATCAACGTAAAATACCATATTGCAAATGTATCCATAACCCCTATAGTAGTACTCCGTAGACATTCCTTTAGTCGAAATAACATCTAAAAGGCAGTGTCTGTATGCGTTTATAAGTTTTTCGCATCTTCATTGAGAAATCCTACCTTATTCTTCTTGACAAAGTTATCAGTTCTTCAAGGTTGGAAGGATTCCGTCTGTCGACCGAAATCTTTAATTCATACCAGAGGTACTCAATAGGATTTAAGTTTGGACTTTGACTTGGCCTTTTCCTGAACTATTCCAATGTTTTCTTAGGTTAAGTTAAGTTAAGTTAAGTTAAGTTGTAATATTTTCGTTAGTTTTAACGTTTTATTTGATAAGGTATACGCGGACAAAGTTGGGGAACACAAACTACACTAGGCACCACAGGGGAACATAAACTACACTTGCTCCAAATATTGATATATTTACTTGCATTCATCCTTCCTTCAATACGAACAAGGTGCCCAGTTCCTACCGATGCAAAGCAGCAGCAGAACATGACACTTCCACTTCCATGCTTCACCGTGGGTATGGTATTCTTCGACTCGTTTACAGTATTTGGCTTTCTACAAACAAAGCGTCTCTGATTGCAGCCAAATAATTCAACTTTGGTTTCGTCTGACCGAATGACCTTCTCCCACATCTATTGAGAATCATCGAGGTGCTTCTTAGCAAAGTGTAGTCGGTCCTTAATGTGGTTCGTCTTCAGAAGGGGCTTTCTTCTTGCAACTCGCCCATAAAAGCCTTTCTTCTGTAAGGATCTAGAGGTGGTAGACTGATGAATCATGATCCCAGCATCATTCAAAGAAGTTTGCAGCTCGCGTAAGGTCAGTTTAGAAACGAAACGAACATCACTGAATGGTACTGTCCGCTTCAGACGAGATCTTTCGAGGCCAGCTGGATCGAGGGAGAGATGCCACGGTATTAAAGTTCTTCCATTTCTGGACAATGAACGCAGTAGTTGCAACAGGTATGCCAAAACGTTTTTTGACAGCTTCTTGTATCCCTCGCCAGACTTATAGGACCTAACAATCTCTGTACGAAAGCGCTCGGACAGTTTCTTTGTTCTTGACATAACGAATAATAGAACTAAACTGAACTCTGTAAAATATGTCTACCAAACATAACTTTAAATGGTTACTTCAGGAAATATACCGAGCGGAAAGATATCCATTCTCAATGACGTCACTAAAGGGACCTGTATTTAGTACTAATACAGGGGTATGAGTACATTTGCAATACGATATTCCACGTTGATGCTAATCATAGCTAATTATTTTATAATTTCTGCATACTCTTTCAAATATACCACACACTATCACAACACTTTTTTTTTTATATGTAACTTTGAAAAGATCCTCATTTCTAAAAATATATGCGAGATATACTTAACAAACTTAAGGTATGAATAATTGCGCAGGGCACTATATATATATGATTAGAAACGACATAAGTATTAAGGAACGTTTCTGCACACGAGGAAGAGAAATCACGAATAAATGAAAAATGAGGCGAACCGCCCGGGAATCGAACCCAGGGCCTTCCAATTGCCGGTTGGATGCGCTACCATTACACTACGGACCTCGATCATTCACAAATCGAAATTCTCCTACATAGGGCAGAAACCAATGCCCTGAGAGGGCACCCTCGCAAATCGTGAATATGTGCATTTAACTGCAATGACCACGCAGTATATAAATGAATAGAAACGACATAAGTATTAAGGAACGTTTCTGCACACGAGGAAGAGAAATCACGAATAAATGAAAAATGAGGCGAACCGCCCGGGAATCGAACCCAGGGCCTTCCAATTGCCGGTTGGATGCGCTACCATTACACTACGGACCTCGATCATTCACAAATCGAAATTCTCCTACATAGGGTAGAAACCAATGCCCTGAGAGGGCACCCTCGCAAATCGTGAATATGTGCATTTAACTGCAATGACCACGCAGTATATAAATGAATAGAAACGACATAAGTATTAAGGAACGTTTCTGCACACGAGGAAGAGAAATCACGAATAAATGAAAAATGAGGCGAACCGCCCGGGAATCGAACCCAGGGCCTTCCAATTGCCGGTTGGATGCGCTACCATTACACTACGGACCTTGATCATTCACAAATCGAAATTCTCCTACATAGGGCAGAAACCAATGCCCTGAGAGGGCACCCTCGCAAATCGTGAATATGTGCATTTAACTGCAATGACCACGCAGTATATAAATGAATAGAAACGACATAAGTATTAAGGAACGTTTCTGCACACGAGGAAGAGAAATCACGAATAAATGAAAAATGAGGCGAACCGCCAGGAATCGAACCCAGCGCCTTCCAATTGCCGGTTGGATGCGCTACCATTACACTACGGACCTCGATCAGGGCATTGGTTTCTGCCCTATGTAGGAGAATTTCGATTTGTGAATGATCGAGGTCCGTAGTGTAATGGTAGCGCATCCAACCGGCAATTGGAAGGCCCTGGGTTCGATTCCCGGGCGGTTCGCCTCATTTTTCATTTATTCGTGATTTCTCTTCCTCGTGTGCAGAAACGTTCCTTAATACTTATGTCGTTTCTATTCATTTATATACTGCGTGGTCATTGCAGTTAAATGCATATATATATATATATATATATATATATATATATATATATATATATATATATATATATAGATAGGATCGTTAGTACCGTCGTCTATCAACATGATGGTGCTCCTTGTCACTATGCCAAAATTGTTCAGGATTATCTAAATGGACGTTTTCCAAATCGCTGGATCGGACGCGGAAGCAACAGACCTTGGCCAGCGAGATGACCAGATTTAACCCCTTTAGATTTCTTTGCATGGGGCTTTATCGAGTCGCACGTCTATCAGACGAAGATTACGAGTCTTGAGAACTTACGTACACGTATACGAACTGCTGCAGATAACATAACCCCGCAAATGCTCCAGAATGTGTTTAGAAATGCTACGGAACGATTTGAGCTATGCAGGGATACTGATGGGCGTTACGTCGAATCCTACTCTTAATTATTTAATAAATGTTACCACTTTATCATTTTATGATTGAATTCCATATAATTTCCAAGTGCTTCACAAAAATAGATCCTGACTTTATGTACACCCTGTATATCAAAAGATTTAGGCGTTATAATGACTGATGACGCGAAATTTGAAACTCAAAATATGATAGCAGTAAACAGAGCAAAAAGAATAACTTGGCAGATACTGAGAACCTTTAAACGAAGGGATAGGAATATAATGATTCCTCTATTGAAAACACTGATCATACCCAAGTTGGAACACTGCTAGGTCCTAACATCCCTATATAAAGTAGAAGACATTAGTCAGCTAGACGGAATTCAGAGAAGCTTCACAGCCAAGATCAATGGATGCAAAGAACTAAATTACTGGGAAAAGTTACGTGAATTAAACTTATATTCACTGGAAAGAAGAAGAGGTACACCATTATTTACACTTGGAGAATAATGGAGAAACTAGTCCCTAACCTTACTTTGAACCCCAAAACCCCCAAACAACAGTGCAAAGTAGAAAAGGAAGAATATGTCGTGTTCCCAAATTAAAGGCTGGACAGGAAACATCCTCAACCCTGAAAGAAAGTAGTTCTGTTGTGAGAAGACCAAGACTGTTTAACCAGCTGCCCAAGGAACTAAGGGACACGAGGGGTGTCGCGGTGGATATCTTCAAAAGAAGACTAGACGCCTGGCTCAGAACAATTCCAGATGAGCCGGTGTCACATTCAATTTTCACTCCCCAGTCATTATTATATGTATAATAAGCACTCCTCAGTGTATATTATACATATAATATCTACTTCCTCAGTCTATATTATACGTTTAATATGCACTCCCTCTGAATATGTACTCCCCCAGTGGGCATTATACGTATAATATGCACTCCCATAATTATGTTTATGGAGAGTTTTTGATATATGTATGACAAGGAACTTTGTAGAAATTGGTCTCTGTTAAATAAGTCGTATAATGCCGTGCATGTAGGCAATATATTGGCCGTAAGAGTAAGTTTGTAAAAAAGTGTAATTTTAACGCATTTACGTAGGTTTAAAGATTCGTGAGTAAATAAACATTTAGTGTTTACGGGGTTAGTCTACGTTAGGTTAGGTTTACGTTAGGTTAGGTTAAGTTACGGTTATGTTACAATAAACAGGTGTGTTGTTACCATTTCCTAAATCCCTGAAGCGCAGAAAAGGAACACAACTTGGCACAAAAGAATTCACTTTAATTATGTGAGGACAGTAAACTTGTACACGGATATTAAGCTATTCTGTTTTTTATGAGATTTTATATGATTTTATATGATTTTATACGTAATTTTTATGAGATTTTTATATGATTTTATACGTAATTTTTATGAGATTTTTATATGATTTTATGGTTGAAATAAAGAGATGACTCCCCAATGATAAACAGTTTTGGCCAGTTGTACTTTATAAATTAGCTGGGTCATTGTTGTATGTCTTTTGACGTTCTCATATATTCAACAGCATTTAAACATAGTCAGTAGGGTGGAGGGAGTGTATATTATACGTATAATAATAACTGGGGGAGTGAAAATAATTCAAGAGGAGTGCGTATTATACATATAATCATAACTGGGGGAGTGCAAATTATATGTGTAATAATAATAATGACTGGGAGTGGATATTCTGGGGGGAGTGTATATTAAATGTTACACCGGGCGTACCTGGCTATGTGATGTGGGGAGCACAAGATTCCAACTCTTTATTTTACCAGGGCAACTCGAGAGGAGGGGCAACAAGCTTGACCTTCGTGAAACGAGGAACCATCGTACGAAATATATGAAAGGTTGAAAGGTGTATATATAAAAATATTGCATTTTTTTTTTACCGTTTTAGTGCTACCATCACACGGAGGATTCTGGGCAAAATGAGTTGACGTTTCTTCATCAGAATTGCATCTGCTATCTCGTCTGCCACATAGTCTTGATCCAGGATTGGAATAAGTCTGGAAAATAATACGCCGAAGATAGATAGATATAGATAAATAGATAAAATGTAATATAATACCTTTCTAATAATTCCCTATTATTAGCAATTCATTGACAAGTATAATTTATTTGTTAATGGAAAACTATTTTAAAAATTCTTTTTATAAAGTACAAAATTAAACAGAATCTATATTTGCAAGGATAACTTTAACGTCATATACCTGCTTTCAACACCGTCAAACATCCCGGTGTTGATGTAGTAGGGACATACAACTGTGGTGTCGATGCCAGTGTATCCTTCAATCTGGGAAAAGTGTGTTGTTCCATTAATCACAATTACCAAATTACGTTTTCTTCATGACAAAAACTAAATATGACGCCATGAAGGAAGGGATACATACTCCGTATATGAAAAGTTCACTTCCCAGTCAAGGTCATTTAGCATTTCCTTCTTCGCCCAAGAGTGAGAAATCCCAAAGTGGAAATTCCAAAGGAGGCAATTCTCAAATTGATCCATTCCCATCCTCATACTACAGATTTTCCATTCTTTCGGTTAGATTTTACAAATAAAATACCCCTCCATCACGCAGTTGCGTCACGGTCTCTCTTTTTATCTTTACCCAAATTGGGAAACTTTTTTTTTTCTGAATCTGGAATTCACACTTCAAACAATCCCACTTGCTGACAGTGGATAGGAATAAGAATGGCAATGGGTGAGAGGTACTCGTATGAAAAGACTTGGAGCCACTGTGAGGCGAAAAATGAACCATAAACCAGAAGCAAAATTAGGTTCAACTTTAATTAATTATATGTTACACGAGTGAAATACCTCTTCATGTTTATGTATATATTTTGTACCCTATTCATCAAAATGAGTTTGTATCCTTATATACCCCGTAACAATAACAATCATTAAAGAGGACCAGAAACTGGCACAGTGCTCAGGCCAACTAATGGGGATCATTGCTCTAACTCCTGCGTTATTATTATTACCAGCATCACCGGGGTTCGAAATCCCGGTCTCAGTGTTTTTACTTTGCTTATAGGGAAATGGTGTTAACAATCGAGTTACGGAGGCTGGTTATCCCGCGACAATATAAGTTTGTGTTAACGAAAGTTGTGTAACTCCAGTATAGTGTAACCCCAACTAATAATTACAATGATCGCTACAGAACATGTATAATTATAAAAAAAAACATCCGTGCAATCGTTTATGCAAAAATATGGAGAGAAAAAGTGATTGGCACATGTCCTGTAGGTAGAATATAATGTAATTACTCTTACCCACCCAAAAATACAGCGCTTTCATCGTTTCGCACGCGTTCTGTACGATATCGGTGATTACTCAACGTACGACGCAATTGCCAGTATCCTACAGGAGGCGTCCAAAACACAGGAAACGCCGTATTTTCGAGTGAGCAAGGGCAACTGCGCTATACTGTACGAGTATGAATATGAAAATTTAAGGACATATCGTTACAATGTGTCGGTTAGAATAGGACATAAATTATGTAGCTTGAGAGTATAAAGGTAATAAGTTATATATTAAACTACGTTTATCCAAATATAAACTAATGTATACTGTATTGCCTTGCCAAAAGCTTTGGTGTATATCCTTCCGACCAAACGAATACAAGCATGTAGTACACGTTCACACACAAGAAAATACACATGATAAAAGCACACACACACACACACAAGAAAATACACATGATAAAAGCATACACACACACAAATATTTTCCACTTACGTAGAGTTCCAGCCTGAGGGATTCATCAAAACCAACTGCGGCATATTTCGACGAACAGTAATCAACCATTTTGTTCACACCGATTTTTCCAACTATAGAAGCAATTGTCACAACATGACCGCTGTTCTCAGCCATCATGGCAGGCAGAAAGGCTTTCGTTGTCTGAAAAAAATAAGGCATCAACTCTGCTTTAATATAAATAGGATACGTACAGGATTTTTTTTTTTATCTAGATTCGCGGGTGTTTCTAGGATATAGATTTGGATTCGGATTGGAGTATTAATGAACTGGATTATATAGTTCGGTACCTGACTGGATTGCAACATATTCGACACTGATATAATTTGTTACGCATTTACTGTAAAATATTTCTTGACTACGCGGTGTCAAATTTTTAAGTAAAGTCATATTTTCATATTTTGGGAAGGAAACGCAAACTTGTAGTGCATCTTGCTCCTGATAAAGTATGCGTCCAAATTTATAGAGCCAGGAGTGTCTGCAATACAAACTAATGACACACGCACGAAAATCTTTCCTATAACTTGGTTTTATATATATATATATATATATATATATATATATATATGAGAGAGAGAGAGAGAGAGAGAGAGAGAGAGAGGCTTATAAGCAAACCAAAAAGTGTTGTTGAAGATGTTACAAAGAAAGTGATTTATGCATCGAAAAGGGTTTTTAGATCTTTAAAAGTCTTTTACTGGTGTTAGCCATTAACTCGTTACGTTTCATCAATTACGTGTGGTTACGTCATTCGACAGTTAGACTGTAATTAAAGAAGGAAAGCTTAAAAATACTCTTGGGTTTGAAAGATGAAGATTGTTGCCCCACTTTGGACCTACAATTTCACGTAGAATCCGAACCACAATCCCGTCAAGGAAGACCCAGATAAACTACCTTAATCACTCAAATCTAAATCACAAAGTGCCACCCGGGACTCGAACGCGTGACCTTCAGTTTCACAGCTACGAGTCTTAACAGTTAAACTAAAACCAAATTAAAAAGTAAAATAAACTGAAAAATTAAAATAAAGAATTAAAAAATTTAAAAATATGTAAAGACGGAAATTAAAATACAACAAATTTAAAAATTTCAAATGAAAGAAATCTTTTTGTTCAAATTTAAAAAAGGAAACTGGAAAAAAAAAAAAAAATCACGTGATCATCTTCGAAGTTGCGCATGCGTCTTATTGCTCTTCTTCCCCAAAAGATAAATTAAATTTAGGTAATTACTATACTAAAAAAATTTCGTTTAACTTAACCGCGACTGTTGACATTACTTAAAAGTGTATCCGCCTCATAAGAACTCCTTTTTAACACTGTGAATATTAATATCCTGTAGTAGGGATTAATAACAAGCCAGGAGTGCCAAAAACTGGCACAACAGCGTTCAGGCCAACTAATACGGATCATTGCGCTAATTCCGTACGATTACGAGCACCATCGGGAGTCGAACACCTGACTTCAGCGTTTTCAATTTGCTAAGAGGGAAACGATGTTAACTATTCAACTATGAGCGTTGGCTGTAATGGAATTACTCAACCAAAGGCGAGTTTCCCCAACTATAGAGAAGACCTCAAACTATTTTGAAATCTATTAACGCTAAACTTTGATTATACAGAGGAAGAAAGTAAAAAAAAAACGTAGCATTTTCTCCTTCCTGCAATGCTGGTATTAAACCAGGAAAATGTTGATGGGTTAAAATTACGGTAATGCTAACCCTTGAAAATGGTAAAAAAAAATTGGCAGTCTAATTTTCAGAATAATGGCTATTATCTCATCAAGATAACAGTACCAAAATCAAGATCATATTACAAAATGTAATAATTTAATATATATATATATACAGTACGTATATATATATATATATATATATCAACGTAATGAACGACGCTTGTATAGGAGAATATTCCGCGCAAGATGAGGAGGGAGAACGAAACAAATGAAAAAATGAGGTAACCACCCGGGAATCGAACCCGGGATCTTCCGATTGCCGGTCAGATATGATAACCATTACACCATGGGCCTCACTCCATCAAATGCCGTAATTCTCCTACATACGCGCAGAAACCAATGCCCCAAGGGGCATCGAGTGAGAACCATGGTGTAGTGGTTATCATATCTGACCGGCAATCGGAAGATCCCGGGTTCGATTCCCGGGTGGTTACCTCATTTTTTCATTTGTTTCGTTCTCCCTCCTCATCTTGCGTGGAATATTCTCCTATACAAGCGTCGTTCTTTACGTTAATTATACTGCGTGTTTGCAGTTAAAATGTGTGTGTATATATATATATATATATATATATATATATATTATATATGTATTAGTTATAAGAATGAGACAGTTACAGTAGGTACAGGATTTTATTTGATAGTTTTACCTCGAGTTTTATATTCTTCAAAGAATAATAACAGTTCATATGGACTATATTTTCTATTATGATTGCTTCACAGGCAACCATAAGAAAATTTTATATACACACCGTGTATGTATGTATATATATATAATACAACTCATAATGGTCCCCTGAGAAACTTTTATGATACACACAGACCGTGCATGGAACGAGGAATTCTTGTGGGAAAATTAAATCCACTATAATCCAAATAAAAAAAGTAAATGACAAACGCAATAGTTTTTTCTTTTTCATGATGTTAACCCGACGTAGGCAACGGGTCACTCGCAAAGAGGCCCCAAAATATAGCTTCCGTCACCAGCTATCTGCCAAGCAGATATGATCCTTATAGGATAGGATTCTTATTCAGACTATAGTGGATTTAATTTTTCCAGAAGAATTCCTTGTTCCATGCACGGTCTGTGTGTAATATATATGTGTATATATAAAGCTTGCCCCCTCCTTCCTACATATAATATATATATATATATATATATATATATATATATATATATATATATATACACTGTGTATATACCTTTCCTTTCAACCTTTCAAATGTTCCGCGCGATGATTCCTCATTTCACGAAGGTCAAGCTTGTCGCCCCTCCTCTCGAGTTGGCCTGGTGAAGTAGTGAGTTGGTTTCTTTTACTCTCCACCTCACATAGCCAGGTACAACCGGCTCATCGGGGATTGTTCTGAGCCAGGCGTCTAATCTTCGTTTGAAGATATCCACTGCAACACCACTCGTGTTCCTTAGGTCTTTGGGGAGCTGATTAAACAGTTTTGGTCCTCTCACGACAAAACTATTTTCTTTCAGGGTTAAGAATGTTCCCTGTCTAGCCTTTAGTTTGGGAACACGACACAGTCTTCTTTTTCTACTTTCCACTTTTGTTTGGGGAGTTACAGGGTTCAGAGTAAGATTAGGGACTAGTTTCTCCATTATTTTAAGTGTAAATAATGCTGTATCTCTCTCTCCTCCTTCCCAGTGAATATAGGTTTAATTCGCGTAACCTTTCCCAGTAGTTTAGTTCTTTACGCCCATTGATCTTGGCTGTGAAGCTTCTTTGAATCCCTTCTAGTTGTCTAATGTCTTCTTTTTTATATGGGCATGTTAGGACTGAGCAGTATTCCAATTTGGGTATGATCAGTGTTTTCAGTAGAGGAATCATTATATTCCTATCCCTTCATTTAAAGGTTCTCAGTATCTGCCCAGTTAGTCTCTTTGCTCTGTTTACTGCTATCTTATTTTGTATTTCAAATTTCGCATCATCAGTCATTATAACCCCTAAATATTTTGCATTAGAATTTCTCTGAATTTCCTGTCCATTTGGGGTATAATATTCCATGGATTTTAGGTCTTCTCTTTTTCCGTACCGTACCCGTTCCGTACAGCAATATATATATTATATATATATATACACACGAGTGTATATACAGTATATGAGGAACAAGAATATTAGTTCTTATGCAAACATTTAATATTCAAACCTTTCGACATTTTCCAATGTCATCTTCAGTGCTAAAATCAGAAATATATATAGTTAAAAACCAAATATGAAGTTAAAACAATTTTAACTATTTACAAATCACAAACTTTACAAACTAAAAATTAAAACCCGTCATGAAATTATACTATAAAGTAATACAATAAAAACAATAAATATTGTAAATGAAACGCATAAAAGCGTTTGCGAGGAGAGTAAATTTAAGTGAATAACATTTAGGGGGATTTAGGGGGATGGAGAACATTGTGGACACATTAAAATATTCGTATAACATATTAAGATCTATAAAACCTTAAAAGAGAAATAAACCAGGTATGAGTTACTTGATCACGGACGTAGCAGAGAATGAGGGATGGAAAAGATGGATACAGTTTGTTGAAAGATGCGCTAATTTGGTTGGTTGGTAAAAGATTTTACTGAAGGATAGTGAGATTATGGAATGGGGTATGATGATTTATATCTGGTTTATGTTTGAAAATGAGTATTGTTTTTAAGAGAGGTAGGTCGTATTTATTAGTTTTTGCGTTTATTGAAAAGTTGTTAGATCTAATTTGGTGGTCTAACAGTCTAAAATTCAGTGGTTCCCAACCGGTTTTGGCTTATGGCCCCCTTAGGAACCTTATTTTTTCCTGTGGCCCCCATAAGCATTATTTTCAGTAGGTAATATGCAGAATTAACTCTATTTTACAAAATAACATTTTCCTGTGGCCCCCTTCAAATGTGTCATGGCCCCCAGGGAGCCATATGGCCCCCGGTTGGGAAACACTGGACCGTCACTCACCGTCACCGTCACTCTAACTGATGGGAGTGGGAACGTATATGTAATTGTAAGGGGTTTGTAAGTCTATTGTTCGTGCGACTGCTTGTGCTCATCGATACGAACTTAGAGTTTAATTACCGTATTGAGTTTCAACAACTAAATTTCGCTTTGGTAATTTCGGTACAGATCTTAATACATTTTTTTAATGTGTATCTATAAAGTTACGCATAAAAAAGAATCTGACAAAATGAAAAACAAATAATGACTTGAGAAGAATGCGTTGGCTGTCGAAATTGAATCTTAAATTACTACTTCTGCGACTAATAATAATGATGATAATGATAATAAATAATAATAATAATAATAATAATAATATAATAATAATAATAATTCCATGGTTTAAGGTCTGTCTTGTATTTATGAGTGTTAATGTCTTTATATTTTAACATTAAAAATGCTTCACGGACGTTCTAAGTGAATTCTAAATCAAAGTTTAAAAGAAAATTCTTTTCACCATACCCAAAAGAGACTCAAAGTATTGACTTCGAAAGTTTTCAAGATCATCTCGTCAGGCGCTTCCAAGAAGTTCGTGCCTGTAACGATCCCCGCATTGTTCACCAAAATGTCTACCTGTAATTAAGAAAATAAAAGTGTAAATCATCTCTAAAGTAGTATATCTTTATAAGAATGAGGTACCTGAATGATTATCCTTCATTTTAATTCAAATATTGTGTTCTGCCAAAGACACTTCCGTTATTGGGTTCAATAATAATTCAATGCCATTCATATTTCATTCCTCGCCCAAGAGTGACAAGTACCGAGTGGGAATCTCAAAGGGGATTCCATTCCCGCTGCAACTGTATAGATTTTCCACTTTTTAAGTTAAAATTTTTAACAGAAATACCCCTCGGGCGCCCATTTGCGTTACGACTTCTTTTTATGCTCTTTCCCAAATCAGGAAACTTTTCCCAAAAATCTGGAACTCCCACTTTCGGACCATGTCTAGAAATAGGAAAATGACACTGAATGGGAAATAAGCTTCAATAACTGGTAGGATAATTTATATAATTATTTCTAGTGCAGGGTCAAATGAAGGGGCATAAGGGAAAATCTGCTACATGCCATTGCAGGGACATGGCATGTAGCAGACTTTCCCTTTTTGCCCTTCAAATTATATACTTCGTCATGAAACATAATGTAAATACAATATTAAATAGTATCCATAAAACCCTTCCAACTCTCACGTTTAAACGCAAGGAGGAGTTGATCGCATATATGGGAATCAGTAACAAAGAATTCAAGGTCAGATTAATCACTGATTACGAAACTGACAGTAACCAGTTGATAAAGAATCCAAGGCCAAAATAATCACTGATTACGAAACTGAGAGTAACTTATCGTAAATCTTATCACCAGCTCGTTCGTTCCCGCAAAGAAATGGTCTTGTTAAGTCTGATTTTATACAGAACATTATTTGGCATTAAAATGTAATTTTCAAATATGTGATTTTGATTTTCAAATCTATGCCTTAGATTCATTTTCAAATGAATGGTTGCATGAAGGTCAGAGTGATCCATCCGCGCGCAAAACCAGAGATTTTTAATATTAAAGCGTTCCCTACGTATATCGTCAAGCCATAGATATTGTCCGCTGTGTAAAGAGGCATATTCCTAACCGTGAAAAGTGGATCCTTTGGTCGAGATCACTTTAAATCCGGACCGACGCCGGTATTTTGTCTATTTGCGACGGGAAAGTTAAATGACATTCCATTATTTAACCTGACTTCACCAAGAATGACCTAATCTAACCCTAACCTAACCAAACTCCCCAAAACTTGTAAACAGAATGCCTTTTTCGATGAAATACCGTTAGGCCGTGAAATAATAACACTATACATATTTATTAAAAATATACTATCCTTATAAGCACAATTTAATATCATTTGGAATAGGCAACACGCTACAATTTCGCTATTCCAGAGTCATTATGCACAAGAAGCAATAAAGTTAATTTTTAATTTCGCTTCATGACCTTGTAAAGAAGAAGATTAAATAACAAGACTGCAGTGGTATTATTTACATCCATCATTTCATCAAGAACGTCTCGTGGCTCGATTGGTTCGAACCACATTGCTGCCTAGAGCTGGGAGGTTGTCTTTTCTGTATCTTACGTCACGATGAAGAGGCTAGCCCGCCGGCCACTCCCCTTTAATACACCATTTTATTAGGCTAAGGTAGCCCAAGCTCAGGGCCCTTACCTCCCACCTCCGCTTCGGGGGACATGGAATGGACCTGGAAATCATTTCACCATTTTGACAGTTATTTTTTTTAAATTTGTACACAACGCTTTTTGTTTTTGTTTTTTTAAGTTAAAGGACCGTATGTTGTATGCACCGTTCTGTCATTTTGAGATTTGAATCAATTTACTCTTACGTAACAATTTATTTTTATGTAACACACGCAAATAGGAAAATAGAACTAAATTCATAGCTATTAGTGAAAGTGTATGCCACAATGACAAAGTTCAGAGTTACAGATGGCTGATAGCTCAATGTCTTTCCAAATAATATGTCAGAGTTATTCAACCTTCATTGTTTATTGTACTTTATTCTACTTTTTATCACCATTCTCTATTCTAAGTGGGTAGTTAAGTTTTTTTTGTCTTAGAGAAATACTAAAGGGTTATCAGAGTAAAGCTATTTTTTTCACTCTGGTTTATAAACGTTATTGCCCTGAGGAATACAGGAGAAAGGAACGTCTCTCTAATGTTCATATCTAAGTCAAGAGTGAAAAAGAAGCAAAATATTCTATTACACTAAAAAAAAAATTGCATTCCGTGTAATTTGTTAGTTTAGATTGCGTAAAGGTTAGAAAGAAAGTTAAAAATTAAATAAAAAAAAAGTCTCTTGCATTTTGCTAAAGTTTTTTTTTATGATTTGATTTGATTTATTTTGAAGTGTAGAGTCGACTGCGCAATTCGATTCTGATAAATAATGTTTATTATGACAAACTTTGAGAGAGTCAGACGCAAACAATTTAATTAATAACAGAGTAAGGAGATTTAGGTGTCCGAGAAGCGCAGGTTCCGTTTTCATTCTTCTTGACTTCCGAAAACATTGATTGTATACATATTTCTTGATTATAGGAACTTCCTTTTTTGAAGCCGATGTGTCAGTAACCTTATAATGATTTTAAGCATAGTCTACGTGTTATATGTGCAGAGAACTTACGCACTATATACAGTTTGTGTAGAGCAAGCATGAGTTAGTATGAATATGGCTGCGATTGATACAGGTAAATTTGTGCTGCCTTGGGAAGGAAACAAACTTGTGGTGCATCTTGCTCCTGAATAATCATAATAATTGGAAGTGTCTGCAATACAAACTAACGAAAATTGCGCGAAAATGAATACGAATTTGGATTTTCTTTGAACTAGGCTAACACGGAGCACTGTTCTTTCAGATGTGATGAACTACGTACCGAAGCCTCGTCAGTACATTGACCCCTCCCCCCTTGTTTGCTCGACAGTGCTGCTGCGAGTCGCTCGTACCCTGAAATGGGTGTATGGATGGAATGGTGCTTTATGTTAAACAAATTTTAAACTTTTCAGCTTCCTTTTACTTAAACTGTAACTATGAATGTCTAAAACATTAATTATATAGACTCGTGTATATATAAAATGCAATATCATGGTGAAGTATTTCATGTAGTCTTGTTCTATTACGAAAAATTTAAGCTTTCTTGACATTCCACAGAAACGAGTTTTTCTAAGCTTTTATTTCAAAACTTTAACTTAACCAGAATTGCGAAATAGGTTTTCTCATCAGAGTTCACTGACTAAAAGCACCTCGTAATGCGGTTCTCATTCGGAATGTGGTTTCATAAAATGCTAATTTTATATAGAACCATGCCAATAATGAAACCAGGGAAAAAAGGAACGTGAGAAGGCCTTGTACACATTCTATAGAAGGCCTTGTACACATTCTATTACATTCCCTCGCAGCTACGCGTAAAGTGGAACAGTGTATGTACGTGAAAGATTACGTGGGTGCTACTGTAGTATGCGGTCTACCTACGATTGGTTAGGTTTAATCATGATATTTTCGTTAAAACTAACGAAAATATCATGACTAAACCTAACCAATCGTCAAGGGCGATTGACAATGGGATGTAAACAAACAATTAGTAAACAAGATAAGAAGCTATAATTAAAAGGTAGACCGCCGAATCGTAGGTAGACCGCATACTACAGTAGCACCGATTACGTGACCCCGTAAACAAATTCCCTCATTGTCGTAAACAATGAAAGCGTACATGGATTACTTCGCAAGATGCCACCAAGTTCTATGTTTGTGGATAGTTTTGTGGCTGATAAAGCAATTTGGAAATATTTCACTTCAAGATCCCTCCGGCTTTCCACTGCTGTTCAGCTGTCTTAATTAACTCGCCAAATACAATGCGCAACGTCATCTTTCATATTAATTCAGTAATTATTTAAATGAACGTCGCCCTAATTTGATAATTAACTTAACAATTATGAAACTTGCTTCATTTGTTAGAGTTGAAGCGTATAATAATAACCCAGTCAATCCCATAATTGGCTTATACCGTAACCAAAAATCAAAATATAGGTAACCTCAAGTCGCCTGTCTATATTTAAACAAGAATTAAGCTAATATAACTTGACCTCACCTTCCCCTTCATTCTTGACCGTCTGAGCGACTTTATAGATGGCGTTCCTATCGCAGAGGTCAACGGTGTACGCGGAGCATTTCCCTCCTTCTTCGCGAATGAGTCTCGCAGTTTCTTCGTTCCCTGTTGCGCAAATAATGATACGATAATTACATGAACTCAAAAGACACTCGTACAGTAATTATAATTGCAAAACAAAAAAAAAGTGTCACGATACAGTTTTTAATATATTATAAACAAAATGGGGCATTGCAATAATAACCTCTTTAACTGGGTACATAATTAATAAGAGACTATGCGACACATGCAATCAACGTATTTTAATGAGAGAAACAACTTAGTCTCTATGGTATTTTTCGAAATTTTGCTTAATTAAGTGGCGCCCGTATTTGAACCATTACCAATATTTGAATTTAAAAGCAACTACATTTTAGCGAATGGTATTATAACTCGGTTTTCAATGGAGCGACAGGATATATATTATATATAAGCTTGACCTTCGTCAGAATGAAAAATTTGGCCTAAAGCAAAACCAATGTTAACCAAGGTGTGATATAGGATAAGGCGTTATCCGTTATAAGGTAGTCTCAGTATGTCGCTTCCTCGCACCCACAAGGAAGTTTATACCGTTTAATTATTTTATTCTGACTGCGAATTTCGAAGACAACAATTTATACCCTCGGTTGATGGCGTCCGCTCTCTCTCAGTCCGTTGAGAGAAGGGAATGCTGTTCTCCGTTGGAAGGATATAAAATGACGAGTTTTCCTTTGTTAGTCCTTTATTTCTCAAAGTTGAAATCACTAATAAACACCCTTAACACAACACTTGGTTTAGAGAAGTTATTAATGGGTAAATGCTTACATCAAAATAAGCTGAGGGGTCCAGCCAAACCCGGCTGGCTCACGGGCGGAACACTCTACTCCCTCTGTCGGAAGCTGAGGCGAGCGTTAGACTGACAAAGCATGTTGCCTTCCTCAAGGGGCTCCCTTTTGTCCTGGAGAAACACCCATGGTTGCCACGTGTTACAGAAGACTATTAAACTTGCAAAATCTTACTCTAATAATGATATTAACGAGAGAATTGGTATAATTGGATATTAGCAAAAGAATTTATACAATTGTAGTTTTATACTAGTCGAAAAGAACATTTAGAATTTTAGGAATCTCTGTTAAGATTATAGATGTGACAACTGTGGAGAGCATCGTTAGGCTTATCGAAAGGGTGCCAGAGAATCTGCGGGCACCGAAGCACTCTATACAAACATTAAAAATGTAACGGAATCATATTTTCATTTAGTTGAACAGAATAATATCTTTTAAAGGATTAATATGTTAATTTATACAAACAGAATATCATCTTTAAATTTTAACACAAATTTATTTTCTCGTAGAAACACTTTTCTATATATATATATATATATATATATATATATACTGTGTGTGTGTGTGTCCTAAACTAAAAGTTCAAGTTAAAAGTGATTATATATTACAGTTCCATAAATTCTATAAGGCAACGAAAAATAATCTCAAATTATTTACAAAAAATTATTTAAAATAATTAAACCCAATTTTTTATTATGAACGTAACTTTTTATACCTGATAGTCAATTATATAAGATTAATTGCTAATTAAATTAATTCCCAAACGTAATTTTGTCTTAATATTTAATAATTTTTACATCTCGCTTCTTAACTAAAGTTATTATCGTTAATTTACGTAGTAAAAATTTTATTAATAATTTTAAAATTATTTTACTTCAAAATAATTAAAAAGATTAATGAAACTAATTCCCAATAATTTGATTTAATCAGATAATTCTGTGAAATGTAATTAGGATCTTTTCCAAATGGACGACCCCACGGGATTTAGCTGGAAAATTGTATACTAATAAATTTTATATTTTCTAATAACGAAAATGACACTATTTTCCTGGAGAAATATGCGCAGCAACATACGAAAATAATTGCATTTATATGCGCACTAGTTTGCATGGGCATGACCGTTATCTAGTTTACATCACTCAATGCGCCGGGATACGAGATTGCTCTGTGGCCCCCGGTTAATTGAATGCTCAGTTAGGTCAATTGAATGGCCGGCAGGTCAACTGTACGCCCTTGACGATTGGTTAGGTTAAGTAGTGACATTTTCGTTAAAACTAACGAAAATATCATGACTTAACCTAACCATTCGTCAAGGGCGTACAGTTGACCTAACCGGGCATTCAATTGACCTAACCGGGCATTCAATTGACCTAACCGGGCATTCAATTGACCTAACCAGGCATTCAATTGGCCGGGGGCAACTCACAAGTAAATAGATCACAGCACTGCATTATCATATGCTCACACTACAAAAATAATATTCAGACTAAAGTAGTCTAAGGCGCTAAGCTGACTAAGCAGGCAACAAATAAACATTAATAACAACAACAAAAATGACTGTTTATGCGAGTTCGTATGGAGAAAAAGGTATACAAATGAAGATTTATTTATTAAAATATTATTAAATATTGCAAATTTTAATAAATAAAGGATATTATCCGCGTTTTATTTTGTAAAACCCACTACATAACTACATGATTTAGATAACGGTCATGCGCCATGCAGTGCGCATATAAATGCAATTTTTTTCGTATGTTGCGCATATTTCTCCAGGAAAATAATGTCATTTTCGTTATTAGAATATAAAAATTTGGATCACTTGAAGATCCGTCACCCCAGCCTTTTTAGTTAGCCTTAAAAGGCTAACTAACCGAAATATCACGACTTAACCTAACCAATCGTTAGGTCAACTGCACGCCCTTGACGATTGGTTAGGTTAGGTCGTGATATTTTCGTTAGTTAGCTGGGTGACGGATCTTCGGGTGATCCAAAAATTTATTAGTATACAAACTTTTAGCTAAATCTCGTAGGGTCCTCCATTTGGAAAAGATCCTGTAATTAAAACTATCATCATGATTTGAAAAATGTAAAAAATTTCACTTCATTTATTTGAGTGAAAAGATTTGATAATGGTGAAATTAAAGATATTAACATAACGTTTGTTATACTTTGAATTTGACAAATATTTTGTATCCTTTGTTTAAAATATAGTTTTAAATTGTTTAGGCTACGTTCTATTTTGGTTAACTCTCTTCACAATCTCTTTTCATTTTTTATATCGTTTGGCCGAGTTTGCAGTATTGCTTCTTAGTGTAAAATATAATAATAAAAAATTCGGCTATTATGTAGCTAAGGGGCGTCGCGGCTTTATAAACATACACTACCTTTTTCGACTTTAGAAATATATGCACCTCACACTACAATTAATTATATACTGGGGAAATATTTTAGGGTGAAATTTAAGGAAATTATGTTAGAAAAAATTCGAATTTGCCGCTATCGCCGCCATGATCAACATGGCGGACGTTAACCAATCACCAAGCGACAAGCGCTCTCGTGACGTCATTCAGCCAATCAAATTTAAACCTGGTTCTACCCCATGTTTAAAATCGCGCCATTTCTCAGTCTTCATTCCAACATGGTTAGGTTAGAGTGCTTTAATTGGTGATAATTATCGTTTTTTCTGCATTATTTGGTGATAATTCTTGCTTTTTCTGCTACTTTTTCGTGCTTTGCGCAGTGGTACTTGTCTATCCAAAACACTTTAAAACTAGTGTTTTTTTCATAATTCCACCAAGTGTTGACAATATCTACTACACAAACAATGAAAATACATGCAGAAAAAAACAAAAATTATCACCGAACTCGGCGACGTCCCTTAGCTGCATAATTACCAAAAATTCAATACATTTCAGAATATAACTCAAAATGACGAATATTGTTTACTTTTATGAAATTTCGGCTGTTCATATAATTAAGCTACATAAAAATGTTATGACAACACAAAAAACGATACTTTATTTATAGTAACTAATAATAATAATAATATTACTGAGATTTTCTGCTTCGCAGAAATTTGATTAATATATCACGTCCGAGCACGCATCTAATTCAATGGTTTGTTAAGTCACCCAAAATAAATTGTTAAAAGTAAGGTTGAGTTTCAAAGAAAATTCTGGATGAATGGGTAACGAAACGAATATAAAGATTCCCCTTTTAGTCCGCAGTCGTAATAACAATATGATATTTACAGTAAGTGAGGTTACATAATTTTGTTTCTAATAAGATAAGTTAGACCCGTTTGTATATAAAGTATTTAATAGTAACTTTACTTTGGTGTTACGCGGAAATAAACAAAAAGGCATGGACCTCATAGATAAAAAGGAACGTTTAAAATTGCAGAGATTTTGAGTTCTTGCTTCAATTTGTGCGTGCAGAGCAAGCTGAGGTGATATAAATGTGATGGTGATCGGAACTGGTACATTTGTAATACCTTGAGGAAGAAACACAAAGTCCTGGTACATCTTGCTCCTGATGGATCATGCACCCACACCCAGTGATGGGCATCGATACATGAAAATCGTTTAAAGCGATACCGATACATCGATACATGAAGAACGTCTTAGGTGATACCGATACTGATACATGTATCGCCGGTACATTTTTATAATTATTCATTTAATATGTAGGTATTAGATATTATTGTTTTATACTAGTAATTTGTACGCACTGTAAGTAAAAACAATGCTTTATTTAATGAAAGTATGTTTTAATTTTGTAGGATACATGAATGACTGAAAATATTATTGAAAAATTTATTATTTAGCTTGAGAGAGATTATTTTGATTTAGGTGTAGTATTAAGGTTAAGTTTACTTTAAATAGACTCGGTAATTATAGAAATAATAATGGCCTATTTAGACACTGTCAACACAGCTACAGACTTTTTCACTGTAGGTTGCAGTGGTTTTCAGGTTAAATTTGGTCAGCAGCCAGATTACTAACTATGGTGAAGCTAAATTCATCAAAATTAATTTAAACTTACCAAAAATGAAGTTGCCAGTTGAACGTTACCCTTTCAGTTTCTAACTGATTCATAAGTTTCATTTAGTTTCCAGGTTTTTAATTTTCGTTGTTAAGTTTTAGGTTATTGTTTAACACACTGCTAAGTTATTTATTTGTAGGGGCTATTTCCCAGACCTAGGTTTCGCAGGTTAAGTTAGGCTAGGGCTGGATTGCCCTTAAGTTTTTGGTTTTAAAGGTTTAAGGTTTAGAAGGTTTTATTTAAGTTAAGTTAGGGCTATATTGCCTTTAGGTTTTAATAGGGGCAACATTCCCCCCAAGGGGAAAAATTTACCCAGAATTGTATTCTTGGGAAATTTTATTTATTTATTTTGATGAATGAAAATGACATGCTCTACAGAAAAGTTCCTTTTAGATGAAATATGAAAATGAAAGCGTCTTTTCTGTAGAACGTTAGTCCTAAGTTATTGCTAAATTGTGCAATCTGGTGTTGAAGGTGGCTTGATTGTCTGAAATCAAAATCTTTGGAAGGGAGTAGTTTAAGGACAAATGGTAAAGTTCTCTTAAAAAGGTTTTTTTAGGTTAGGTAGGGTAGGTAGGTTAGGTATTTTAGGTTAAGTAGGGTAGGTAGGTTTGGTAGGGTAGGTAGGTTGGTTTGGTAGTAGGGTAGGTAGGGTAGGGTAGGTTGGTTTGGTAGGGTAGGTTAGGTTAGGTTGGTTTGGTAGGGTAGGTAGGGTAGGTTAGGTTGGTTTGGTAGGGTAGGTAGGGTAGGTTAGGTTGGTTTGGTAGGGTAGGTAGGGTAGGTTAGGTGGTTTGGTAGGGTAGGTTAGGTTGGTTTAGTAGGGTAGGTAGGGTAGGGTAGGTTGGTTTGGTAGGGTAGGGTAGGGTAGGTTGGTTTGGTAGGGTAGGTAGGGTAGGTAGGTTGGTTTGGTAGGGTAGGTAGGGTAGGGTAGGTTGGTTTGGTAGGGTAGGTAGGGTAGGGTGGTTTGGTAGGGTAGGTAGGGTAGGGTAGGTTGGTTTGGTAGGGTAGGTAGGGTAGGGTAGGTTGGTTTGGTAGGGTAGGTAGGGTAGGGTAGGTTGGTTTGGTAGGGTAGGTAGGGTAGGGTAGGTTGGTTTGGTAGGGTAGGTAGGGTAGGTTAGGTTGGTTTGGTAGGTTAGGTTAGGTAGGGTAGGTAGGGTAGGGTAGGTTAGGTTGGTTTGGTAGGTTAGGTTAGGTAGGGTAGGTAGGGTAGGGTAGGTTGGTTTGGTAGGGTAGGTAGGGTAGGTTAGGTTGGTTGGTAGGTTAGGTTAGGTAGGGTAGGGAGGTTTGGTAGGGTAGGTAGGTTGGTTTGGTAGGGTAGGTAGGGTACGGTAGGTTGGTTTGTGTTGTTGGTTCAGCCAGGTTAGGCTAGGTTTGCTTAGGTTGTTTTAGGTTCAGCCAGGTTAGGCTAGGTTTGTTTTTATGTTCAGCCAGGTTAGGCTAGGTTTGTTTTTTAGGTTCAGCCAGGTTAGGCTAGGTTTGTTTTTTAGGTTCAGCCAGGTTAGGCTAGGTTTGTTTTTTAGGTTCAGCCAGGTTAGGCTAGGTTTGTTTTTTAGGTTCAGCCAGGTTAGGCTAGGTTTGTTTTTTAGGTTCAGCCAGGTTAGGCTAGGTTTGTTTTTTAGGTTCAGCCAGGTTAGGCTAGGTTTGTTTTTTAGGTTCAGCCAGGTTAGGCTAGGTTTGTTTTTTAGGTTCAGCCAGGTTAGGCTAGGTTTGTTTTTTAGGTTCAGCCAGGTTAGGCTAGGTTTGTTTTTTAGGTTCAGCCAGGTTAGGCTAGGTTTGTGTTTAGTTTTTTAGGTTCAGCCAGGTTAGGCTAGGTTTGTTTTTTAGGTTCAGCCAGGTTAGGCTAGGTTTGTTTTTTTAGGTTTAGCCAGGTTAGGCTAGGTTTGTTTTTTAGGTTCAGCCAGGTTAGGCTAGGTTTGTTTTTTAGGTTCAGCCAGGTTAGGCTAGGTTTGTGTTTAGTTTGTTTTAGGTTCAGCCAGGTTAGGCTAGGTTTGTTTTTTAGGTTCAGCCAGGTTAGGGTAGGTTTGTTTTTTAGGTTCAGCCAGGTTAGGGTAGGTTTGTTTTTTTAGGTTTAGCCAGGTTCAGCCAGGTTAGGCTAGGTTTGTTTTTTAGGTTCAGCCAGGTTAGGCTAGGTTTGTGTTTTAGGTTCAGCCAGGTTAGGCTAGGTTTGTTTTTTTTGGTTTAGCCAGGTTAGGCTAGGTTTGTTTTTTAGGTTTAGCCAGGTTAGGCTAGGTTTGTTTAGGTTGTTTTAGGTTCAGCCAGGTTAGGCTAGGTTTGCTTTTTAGGTTTAGCCAGGTTAGGCTAGGTTTGTTTAGGTTGTGTAAAAAATTTAATTCACTGGATTTAAAACTATTGTATCAGAATTAAAACAAAAAAAGGGTAACTAACTTCTCGACTTCCCACCCGGGGGCGCCATATTGAAAAATTTATTATTTAGCTTGAGAGAGATTATTTTGATTTAGGTGTAGTATTAAGGTTAAGTTTACTTTAAATAGACTCGGTAATTATAGAAATAATAATGGCCTATTTAGACACTGTCAACACAGCTACAGACTTTTTCACTGTAGGTTGCAGTGGTTTTCAGGTTAAATTTGGTCAGTAGCCAGATTACTAACTATGGTGAAGCTAAATTCATCAAAATTAATTTAGACTTACCAAAAATGAAGTTGCCAGTTGAACGTTACCCTTTCAGTTTCTAACTGATTCATAAGTTTCATTTAGTTTCCAGGTTTTTAATTTTCGTTGTTAAGTTTTAGGTTATTGTTTAACACACTGCTAAGTTATTTATTTGTAGGGGCTATTTCCCAGACCTAGGTTTTGCAGGTTAAGAGTGGCTAGGGCTGGATTGCCCTTAAGTTTTTGGTTTTAAAGGTTTAAGGTTTAGAAGGTTTTATTTAAGTTAAGTTAGGGCTATATTGTCTTTAGGTTTTAATAGGGGCTATAACAGCCATTTAATTATTGAGTTAGGGCCGTTGTAGCCCGATTCGAGTTTCGTCTAGGTACCTAGTTTTTCTCTTACCTTAGTTATTTTCTTTAACTTACTTGCACCTAGTTCTGATAGGCCTCTATTTAGTTAAACATGGGTTTTGATTAATTGCAGTGGTTATTAATTAAGGATACGGTTTAATTAAAGGTTGTTAGGTTTGAAGGTTGACTCAGTTTCCCGGTTTGGGTAACCACGAGCATTTTAATTTTTATGAGAAAAAGGGCCCGCTTCATGCGGTCAAAAATTTTCAAGACTGGCCAAAGCTCCGTTTGTCTTTGTCCCAGAAACTTTTTTTTTCCTTCTTTTGTTAATTAGGGAAACCCAACTTCACTAGTTGGTTAGAAACGAGGGTTTTTATTTTTATTTATTTGGTTTATATTTTATTTGGAAATATATGCGGTTATTTCTAACCACTTTTTTCAACATTCCCCCCAAGGGGAAAAATTTACCCAGAATTGTATTCTTGGGAAATTTTATTTATTTATTTTGATGAATGAAAATGACATGCTCTACAGAAAAGTTCCTTTTAGGTGAAATATGAAAATGAAAGCGTCTTTTCTGTAGAACGTTAGTCCTAAGTTATTGCTAAATTGTGCAATCTGGTGTTGAAGGTGGCTTGATTGTCTGAAATCAAAACCTTTGGAAGGGAGTAGTTTAAGGACAAATGGTAAAGTTCTCTTAAAAAGGTTTTTTTAGGTTAGGTAGGGTAGGTAGGTTGGTTTGGTAAGGTAGGTTGGTTTGGTAGGGTAGGTAGGGTAGGTTAGGTTGGTTTGATAGGGTAGGTAGGGTAGGTTAGGTTGGTTTGATAGGGTAGGTAGGGTAGGTTAGGTTGGTTTAGTAGGGTAGGTAGGGTAGGGTAGGTTGGTAGGGTAGGGTAGGGTAGGTTGGTTTGGTAGGGTAGGTAGGGTAGATTAGGTTGGTTTGGTAGGGTAGGTAGGGTAGGGTAGGTTGGTTTGGTAGGGTAGGTTAGTTTGGTAGGGTAGGTAAGGTTGGTTTGGTAGGGTAGGTTAGGTTGGTTTGGTAGGTTAGGTTAGGTAGGGTAGGGAGGTTTGGTAGGGTAGGTAGGTTGGTTTGGTAGGGTAGGTAGGGTAGGGTAGGTTGGTTTGTGTTGTTGGTTCAGCCAGGTTAGGCTAGGTTTGCTTAGGTTGTTTTAGGTTCAGCCAGGTTAGGCTAGGTTTGTTTTTAGGTTCAGCCAGGTTAGGCTAGGTTTGTTTTTTAGGTTCAGCCAGGTTAGGCTAGGTTTGTTTTTTAGGTTCAGCCAGGTTAGGCTAGGTTTGTTTTTTAGGTTCAGCCAGGTTAGGCTAGGTTTGTTTTTTAGGTTCAGCCAGGTTAGGCTAGGTTTGTTTTTTAGGTTCAGCCAGGTTAGGCTAGGTTTGTTTTTTAGGTTCAGCCAGGTTAGGCTAGGTTTGTTTTTTAGGTTCAGCCAGGTTAGGCTAGGTTTGTTTTTTAGGTTCAGCCAGGTTAGGCTAGGTTTGTTTTTTAGGTTCAGCCAGGTTAGGCTAGGTTTGTTTTTTAGGTTCAGCCAGGTTAGGCTAGGTTTGTTTTTTAGGTTCAGCCAGGTTAGGCTAGGTTTGTTTTTTAGGTTCAGCCAGGTTAGGCTAGGTTTGTTTTTAGGTTCAGCCAGGTTAGGCTAGGTTTGTTTTTTAGGTTCAGCCAGGTTAGGCTAGGGTTTTTTTTAGGTTCAGCCAGGTTAGGCTAGGTTTGTTTTTTAGGTTCAGCCAGGTTAGGCTAGGTTTGTTTTTTAGGTTTAGCCAGGTTAGGCTAGGTTTGTTTTTTTAGGTTTAGCCAGGTTAGGCTAGGTTTGTTTAGGTTCAGCCAGGTTAGGCTAGGTTTGTTTTTAGGTTCAGCCAGGTTAGGCTAGGTTTGTTTTTTAGGTTCAGCCAGGTTAGGCTAGGTTTGTTTTTTTAGGTTTAGCCAGGTTAGGCTAGGTTTGTTTTTTAGGTTTAGCCAGGTTAGGCTAGGTTTGTTTTTTAGGTTTAGCCAGGTTAGGCTAGGTTTGTTTAGGTTGTTTTAGGTTCAGCCAGGTTAGGCTAGGTTTGCTTTTTAGGTTTAGCCAGGTTAGGCTAGGTTTGTTTAGGTTGTGTAAAAAATTTAATTCACTGGATTTAAAACTATTGTATCAGAATTAAAACAAAAAAAGGGTAACTAACTTCTCGACTTCCCACCCGGGGGCGCCATATTGAAAAATTTATTATTTAGCTTGAGAGAGATTATTTTGATTTAGGTGTAGTATTAAGGTTAAGTTTACTTTAAATAGACTCGGTAATTATAGAAATAATAATGGCCTATTTAGACACTGTCAACACAGCTACAGACTTTTTCACTGTAGGTTGCAGTGGTTTTCAGGTTAAATTTGGTCAGCAGCCAGATTACTAACTATGGTGAAGCTAAATTCATCAAAATTAATTTAGACTTACCAAAAATGAAGTTGCCAGTTGAACGTTACCCTTTCAGTTTCTAACTGATTCATAAGTTTCATTTAGTTTCCAGGTTTTTAATTTTCGTTGTTAAGTTTTAGGTTATTGTTTAACACACTGCTAAGTTATTTATTTGTAGGGGCTATTTCCCAGACCTAGGTTTTGCAGGTTAAGTTAGTCTAGGGCTGGATTGCCCTTAAGTTTTTGGTTTTAAAGGTTTAAGGTTTAGAAGGTTTTATTTAAGTTAAGTTAGGGCTATATTGCCTTTAGGTTTTAATAGGGGCTATAACAGCCATTTAATTATTGAGTTAGGGCCGTTGTAGCCCGGTTCGAGTTTCGTCTAGGTACCTAGTTTTTCTCTTACCTTAGTTATTTTCTTTAACTTACTTGCACCTAGTTCTGATAGGCCTCTATTTAGTTAAACATGGGTTTTGATTAATTGCAGTGGTTATTAATTAAGGATACGGTTTAATTAAAGGTTGTTAGGTTTGAAGGTTGACTCAGTTTCCCGGTTTGGGTAACCACGAGCATTTTAATTTTTTTGAGAAAAAAGGGCCCGCTTCATGCGGTCAAAAATTTTCAAGACTGGCCAAAGCTCCGTTTGTCTTTGTCCCAGAAACTTTTTTTTTCCTTCTTTTTGTTAATTAGGGAAACCCAACTTCACTAGTTGGTTAGAAACGAGGGTTTTTATTTTTATTTATTTGGTTTATATTTTATTTGGAAATATATGCGGTTATTTCTAACCACTTTTTTCAACAACTAACAATTAAAAGTAATTACTATTACCCTTCAAAAATACCAGCTGGCTAAACATCTGGTCAGACAGTCTATTCCTTTTTGGAGCGTGAATGTGACCAGCCAAACTAAACAACCGTTCTACAGGAGCAGAGGATGGTAGTGGTGTGTTATACTCAGGAAGACCCGTAGAATTCCTGGGTACTGCCTCAGAGATTGAGAAAATGACTTCCGTCAGCTAACAATGTTTCTATATTATTGTTAATTAATCTCAATAACACAAGTACAAACGTGTTTAAATGTTGCGCCGTACTGTGTGACGTGACCAATAGAGTAGGGTTCCATGTATATTCCCCCCATGAAAATTCCACTCACGAAAATTCCCCCCAGTAAATTCCACCCAAGGAAAATTCCACTGTGTTGACAGTGTCTAAATAGGCTTTATTATTTCTATAATTACCGAGTCTATTTAAAGTAAACTTAACCTTAATACTACACCTAAATCAAAATAATCTCTCTCAAGCTAAATAATAAATTTTTCAATATGGCGCCCCCGGGTGGGAAGTCGAGAAGTTAGTTACCCTTTTTTTGTTTTAATTCTGATACAATAGTTTTAAATCCAGTGAATTAAATTTTTTACACAACCTAAACAAACCTAGCCTAACCTGGCTAAACCTAAAAAGCAAACCTAGCCTAACCTGGCTGATGAATAAAACCACGAAGGAAAGGAAACACAAAAAGGTGCTCAAGCGCTTTCGTCTAATGACATCCTCAGGAACACTGAAGTACATAAAGGGTTACGGCCTATATATAGGTTACAGAAAAAAAAAAAAAAATAAATAAATAACATACATACACACAAACATTTATATTTATATATATATATATATATATATATAATATATATATATATATATATATATATATCTACACACATATATATATATATATATATATATATATATGCAATAAACGGAGAAGTAAAAATAAAAATTAAACATTAAAGGATTAACAAAGAGGCATACAGATTTGTAAGGAAAAATATCGATTTTTAGCACAAGATCAAATGAATTATAAAAATACAAATTTATACTGGAAATCTGCCCGGGTTTTAACACTTTGCCTTTTATAGTCAAGTTTCGATATATATATAAATAAAATGAAGATTAAAAGTTAATAAAGTAGCATACAAGTTTACCAAAGATTTAGCGTCCTACCCTTTTTATCTAAATCTGTTTTGAAGGAATTCATTGCAACTTCCATTACAAAAATGAAAATTGTAAATTTGGAAAAACCTGCAAAAGTTCCACCACCTTAGTATCTGCAAAACATACGGGAGATGTAAGTACTGGCAAAAGTGCCGTTATCACTACCACCACCACTGATATAGGACTTGAGACGGGTCTCGGGACCTTTTTCTGGTCTGTCTCGATCTCGGCCATGGTGGTCTCGCCTACATCACTGACTACCACCACCACCACCATCATCATCCTCACCCTCAAAGGAACACGATAGTTGAGCATCCAAATTCATTAGTAAACGGGGTAACCAATTTTTTAGACGTAGCCAACACGATTCAGTTAATAAAGATTATTCAATAAAGACAAAGTCTACAAACAGAGGAATCCGAGAGTCGAACAGAATAAATGCAAAAGGAAATTACGTGCGATATCGGGACAGTAGACATCGAAACAGATAGAAAAGAAACGAAAATTCTCGAAGGATCAAAGGTCAACGAAACATGCGCAACCAAAGAATAACGAATCGGAATCACAGCAAGAGGAAATTGAAAACGAAAAAATAAAAATTATCGTAACCAACATACGAGGCCTAAAACTAAACCATTCCTTGGATAAAGTCACAAACCTGAAAGGACTCACGCAAGAAACAAGAGCATACTTTACATTCCTCACGGAAACTCATCTGAAGGACTGCCGGACGAAGTGTGAAAAATGTGAGTTTTATATCAACGCCCCCCTAAAAAAAAATTACAAATTGACAGCTATAACATACTTCGAGCCGACAGAGCATTAAGCCAGAAAGGAGGATGTGATATTTATATACACGAAGAACATATTACGGTAATGAGAGTAAGTAATTCATACAAGTACATACAGTAGTATTAGTAGCGGTAAAAGTTGAAAAGTTAAACATGATACTAACTCTAATCCACAGACCTCCGAACATTCCAGCTATAAAATTTTCAGATACCATTACAGAGGTCATGAACCTGATTAACTCCGAATGTTAATATCTGCGGTGATTTAATTTTCCATTTATGAAATATAAAAGGATAATGAGCAATATAACGGTATGTGTAAACCAAGACAAGGGAGGTACGCGGGAAGACCAGGAGCGAGCAAAAATGCTGTTAGTTCTAGCTGATGAATTTATGCGAGCACGAGAAATAAATGCAAGAAAAACAACCGCCTAGATTTGGTATTCACAAACAACAACCTAATCGATAATATAGAAATAACCACAACTATAATGAGATCACAACATTAATGATATAACAACCAATATAAAAACAACAAGGAAGGAAAGAACACGCGCTATAGAATAAGGCAAATTTGAAGTTTTTAATTTTCACTCCAAGGCTATAAATTGAAACGGTATTGCATCCACTATGGAAGCGATAGACTGGAATCTCATTTTTGAGCATAAGACATATATATGTATATTTTTCTTCTTTTCATCTTTCACCCCTTTCCTGCAGAGTGGGCTCTACCTCCCTATGGAGTAGAGGACCGTTCTGCAACCTTTCCTATTCTCTCCGACTATTTTTTTGACTTGTCGGCAGTGGCCGGCGGATAATGATGGTGAGTCTTTTTTTCTCTTTTTCTGAATGAATGTTAACCCACGAGTGATAGGTGTTGCTACTTTCTTAACCACCTACTCTTTCCTTTCTCTCGGGCAACCTTAGAGTGGATCTTAGGGTTTTTGTTAACCTTAGCTTCTGTAGATCTGTATATATATACACACACAGAGTTGGTCACGTTACTTTCTATAAGTAACGGCGTTACCGCTACCGTTACATTGATAAAAAAGTAACGTCGTTACCGCTTCAGTTATTTCTATGAAAAAGTAACGCGTAACCGTTATCGCTACCGCTACCGTTACTTTTAAGAAAAGACTAAAGAGTAAAAAAGCCTTAATACTACAAAATTATACTCTATATGACAAAAATCCAAACATAAACTCAAATAAAAAAAATTGGCCTGTCCAAAAAAACTAATCTTGCAGATTTTTTTAGGAGTGTGTTGTTCGATTTCAGGAACACTAGTTTTTAAAAATTGGCACCTGATAGTCGTCCTCGTTTGGAGGAATTAACAGCTAATAAATGATACTAGTCAAATGATTAGTTTGAAAGTAACGAGTAGCGAGTAACGATTGAAATCGCTCTAAAAAGTAATGCCGTTACCATTTTCGTTATAACATCTCGAAATTAACGGCGTTACCGCTGCAGCTACTTAAAAAGTAACGCCGTTACGTAATGGCGTTACTAGTACTGATTAAATTTGGTTGGCAGACAGAGTGACACAGTTAGAGGTTGCGCAGAATTTCAAAAAAAATTCCCAAACGTGTGAAAATATCATTTACTTTATTTTTCATCACAAAAGTGTCTTCATTTTTTTATTTAAAATTTCTTACAACTGACAAAAATAAACAAGAAAACAAAAACTACCATAAATGCTCAAATGACAAACAAAAGACACTTCTGTTTAAGTATATTCAATGCGCTCAGTCTACTTTCGATCCTAATGAATGCAAATTTCTAGTTTTGGACGTCACAACGCTAATGCAGTAAATAAATCTTTGAGGTGGTGCTTCCCGAGCAGTTTCCTCTTCAGCATCATACGCAGGCCCGGATTAATGGTATGGAGGGCTAAGGCTAATGGGAAGGAAGGGCCTAAATATATGCAACATAATTGGATTTTGGAATCCGCATATGCGCAAAGATATAGACAAAATCGAAAGAGTTCAAAGACGAGCAACTAAGATGATTCCGTCTCTTAGGTCAAAGTCGTACGAGGATAGGCTTAAAGAGTTAAAATTGACTACACTCGAGACTAGGAGGTTAAGGGGTGATCTAATCCAGGTTTTCAAAATTATGAATGGGTTTGATAACGTAGATAGAGATAGCTTTTTCGAAATATCTCAATATAATAGGACTAGAAATAACGGGTGTAAGTTGACAAGTAGAAGGTTCGAGACAGCAGTTGCGAAAAACTTTTTTACGCATAGAATAGTAAATAGCTGGAATAGTTTGCCGGTAGAAGTAATTAGTAGCACGTCTATAAACATGTTTAAGAATCGATTGGACGCGCATGTTGATAGAAAGGGTATAGTTTAAGGTAGTAAAATTAAGGCTTTGTGGGGATAGATCCCACAGCTCAACACAAGTGTTGTGGGATATAGGGAGGCAGCGTCTTGGGTTAGGTGATACTCTCTGTCCTTACACACCCCATTTAAAGAGATTCCTCTGCCGAGCGGTGCCCCCCATAGTACTGTGAGGTATTGAAAAACTCATGATCTTCACTTGCCCCACAAACACCTTTAAATGGGAGACCCATAATGGGTGCACACACATTTCTACATTACTGTACAGTCTTTACAGCCACACCTACACTTTTCCCCGTAACTGTATATATTGTAATGTATATGGTTGTAAATTTGACTTGGTCCGCAATCGATATGACCGTGACTTGATGGATACCGTAATGAAATTGACTGGATTCTTTGGATCTGATATATTTGCATGTCCGTTATAAATAGATATAGAATGTAACATATTTGTGGATAGTAGTCTATTATGACTTGCTCCTCTGGACCGAGAGATTCTATCTTTAGTTTTAAACCGATAATTAATTATTTTTAAATTGATAATTATTTAGTTTCGTAAAAATTGGTCGTTGCCAATTTACCGGCAGTTTTTAAATAAGTTTCTTATGTTCTTGTGGTTCGGAACCCACGTAAAATTGTAGGTCCCCTCCGCCACCACGGAGGACATACACAATACACGATTACGAACACAATTAGGTAGACCAGCCATGAGTGGATCCTAGGGTCTTTGTTGGTCTGAAACATTATAACATTATAATAGCACATACATTAATGATTAATCACACAAACTATGACAATTTGACAAATGTAGTTTTATTTTATTCCAATACACAAATTATCCAATATACAAATATACAATATACACTATTATTCCAATAGACAAATTATAGTTTTATTATAAGTGACTAAAGCGAGTACGACTACAGTCTACACACATGTATTCAAAGTTTCAAACATAAATGTGCACTTTCCTGCCCTTGGCTGTGGCAAACTCATGAATGATATCATCAAAGTTCAATGATCTCAGAATTTCACTCTCAATACTCAACAGGGACAAGGCAGTCAGATGATCTTGATTCATAGTCGATCGCAAAAAGCTTTTGACCCTTTTCAGAAGAGAGAATGAACGTTCCCCACTACAATTACTGATCATCAGTGACAAATACAGCCGTAATGCCGTTTCAACATTTGGGAAACATTCGATCATGTTGGATTCAATTATAATGCGGTACATCCAGACAGCTTGGTTTTCGTCATCTTCCTTCTCAATATTTGAGGACGTAAAAGCAACAAATTGCTGAAATTCCTTGGTGAAATCTACTGGTAGATCATCTGGGTATTTGTGACACAGATTTTTTATGCCTTCACTCACTTGTGCATTGGACATATTAGGCGACACATTTGTTAGAACACAAAGTTTTTTTCAACATCCTCATATTTCTTTATCCTGCGCTCTAATTCACTTTTCAATTTGTCAATGATAGTGCTGAAGGTATTGACTCTGAAATCCTCTTTGGCTCTGAATGTGTAAGCAGCTGCATCATCACGTCTTTCGTCTCTTACGGCTTTCAGCTGATTTGTATTCTTCGTTATCAGTTCTTTCCATCCCCCGAGCCTCATACTCATCGAATGTGTCCCGCATTTGTTGAAGAAGAGTTTCCAGACTCCTCAGTAGGCTTACACCAGTGGCAATGTCAATTTGAGCACTTTGCAAGCTTAGACTGCATCTGTTGAATGGCTGAAGGATATCACTCCAGACCTCACACAAAATACCAGTCTCCAAAGTGTACATCACATCAATCAGGTTCTTTGCATTTTTTCTAGCTGCTGGTTTTTGTGATTCATCACAATTGATTTTCTCCAGTGCTTCAAGGATGTTGCGGTATCCCAGAACAAGTGCATTTACAGCTTGAGCATTGGCACTCCACCGTGTCTCGGAAAGTGATTTAGGCACTAGGCATCCCTTTTGAAGTGAACCTGTAAGAATCCTCCAACGGCTGGTTGATGCAGAGAAAAAGTTGTATAATTCCTGGACGAATCCAAAAAATGAAACTGTTTCAACACAACAATCCACAGCAGATTGGCCAACGAGGTTGAGTGAGTGTGCAGCACATGGTACGTAATCGGCCAATGAATTGCGCTCTTTTATCTTTGCCTGCATTCCTGAATATTGGCCACTCATATTGCTGGCATTGTCATAGCTTTGGCCACGACAAAAACTGATGTCAATCCCATTTTCACTCAGAAAATCAAGCAAGTACAAGGCAAGATTCTCCCCTCTGTGGCTAGAGATGTTGATGAAGGTCACGAAACGTTCAACTGGTCCAATAAGGAGCACATAACGCAAGATAACAGTTAATTGATCTACATGTGACACATCCGGTGTTGAGTCAACACACACTGAAAAATACCCTGCACCCTTGATCTCATCAACAATGGTCGATAGCGTTTTTTGCCAGCAGTGCGATGAATTCATCACAAATAGTCTTTGATATATATGATGTATGTCCTTTTCCACGATTAGTATATTCATTGATGTGCTGAGCCAAGAAAGGGTCGAACTTAGCAACTAGCTCTAGAATGCCAAGATAATTTCCATTGTGTTTTGATCCAATAGTCTCATCTGAGCCACGGAATGGCATACCTCTCTCAGCAAGAAAAACTATGGTTTCAACTACGCGTCTGAGAACATTCTCCCAATAGGAACGAGTTTCCAAAAACTGTTTTTCAATTTCGGCATCAATTCTGCCACTGAGTTTCTTTCGGTTATGGTATGTGCCAAGTGACAATGTATGCTGTTCACTCATTGCATGATTGCCAATGTATGACGTATTTTTCCAATCATCGAAGCCTTCACAGAACAATCCACCTTTTCGTGGATCGGAAAACAGTAGGCAACAGTTTGTAACACATACTCTTTTCGGTTGGTAGCCCTGAACAAAATTGAAGGGCCTAAGGCTATAACCTTGTTAGCCTATGGGTTAATCCGGCCCTGATCATACGGGGAGGAAAGGGTATGAATTCAATCTTCCTGTTTGGCAGGTGAATGGTGAATGTGTTACCTGATTTAACCCTGATGACTGGTAAGTGTATTTATTTCCCGTGTTATTCCAATATTTGGTCTTTCTTCTACAAACCCAAATTGGGGTTTCTCCAGTTTTTAAACAAATGCAAAGACCATAATTTTTCTCTTTTTTTTTAAAGAGATGAAGCTCTCTCAATAGTCACTCAGGTAGGTGATAACCTCATTTTCCTTGCTGGTTATTCTGGCTATTGAGTGGAATTGAAACGAGTAGATGCGGGACCAAACACTTCCTTCTCTCCTATCAGTGGCACCGGATTCATAAATTTTTCTGACGAAATTCATTCATTTCCTTTGCTCCATATCCCCTTTGCAAATTTCTTTTGTAGGCATATTTGACAAATCATTCGCTTGGAACACAAGAAAAAAAATAATATTTAGAAAATTCAAAATCCCGTTTCATTTATTTAAACCTCGTCAGGAACCTTTAACCCTTTACTGCCCAAAAGGACAAATTTTCAACCTTTCAAATACACGCATTCATAACTTAACCCTACAAAATATTTGGTCAGTAAAGGGTTAATGTACTTATTTTGTTGGAACCATGGGGGGGTCTATATGACCACAGGCCAAAAATTTTACAAAATGGTGCTATAAAAAGTCCGTAATGAAATAATGACATGAATGAAACATTGTATTTCATATTTAAAAACTTTTAACGAATAATATCATCTCTTTCAATGTTTTGAACCCATGATTCCTAGTGAGGGTTTAGCCTAGCCTAACGTATAACAAACTTATTGCAGCGGACGATCATGTATTCTGTGAATACAGACTTCACGTTGATAATGATATATTCGACAGCACATTTTTCCGTGGGTCATCAGAAAATAGCTACAGCTCGCATAATTTTAGGGCCTGTAAGCTAAATTTGGTACACAAACTCCAATTGAGTCACCCTACTAAATTTCATAAGAATCGCTAGCCTACAATCAGATTGACAGCTCACCAAAAATAATATCTGTTATATACTGTATGTTACAGGCAAAATATGAAATTCGGGTATTCTCTACAATATCTAGGCATATATTGCCGTATGGTTTTTAGGCAAAGTATGAAATGAATATTGTATTACAGTTAGGTTAGGTTAATTGAATGCCAGGTTAGATCAACTGTATGCCCTTGACGATTGGTTAGGTGAAGTCGTGATATTTTCGTTAGTTTTGACAGTAAACAAAAATATCATGACTTAACCTAACCAATCGTTAAGGGCGTACAGTTGACTAACCGGGCATTCAATAACCTTCATTAACATTCATTAACATTAACATTCATTCATTAACCTTCATTAACATTCATTTCATATTTTGCCTAAAAACCACTCGGCAATGTATAAAATGCCTAGGTATTATATGGAACACCTGAATTTCATACTTTACCTGTAACATATAGTATATCTTTCAACCTTACAATTACAAATGGTCCGCGCAACGATTCCTTATTTCACGAAGGTCAAGCTTGTCGCCCCTCCCCCTCCCCCTCTCTCTCTCTCTCTCTCTCTCTCTCTCTTATATATGTAAGGGATAAGGGATAAGAAAAAGATTCCTGATAGTGAAGAGAATACAAATTTTAATGAATTAATACGCGAGAGTACCATTGATAGAGTAAATTACAGTAGAGTACAGTTCAAATTGTTAACCATTAATTCCCAGTCACTTTTAGATTCGATGTACATATGATTGTGTTGAACATATCTTAGCATCCCAATACTGATATTTGCAATCGCAGATCTGATGTTTTCCTTCAATTGTTTTATGTATCTAGAATGGTCAACGAAGACGACCAATTTGAGATGACCCGACAGAAAGAAATCAGGAGGCGTGAGGTCTTGGCGATCTGGGAGCAAATTTTGCTATTTTGAGTAAAAAAGCGAAATACATTTTCCAAGTAATGAATAGCAAAATTATTAGTTAAATAGTGAAATAGTGACTTTCTCCCTCCTAAAATGTACTTCTCTTCGCAAATTTATAAAGTCTTTAATTAAAAATAGTGGCGGCCAAAGAACGGAAAAGATCTATGCTCTCTCACTTCTTTGACTCCTGACTTTTGCGCCACCCTGTATGTATATATATATAAGCCACCTTTTAGGATAATTTAAATTAAGAAACGAAGTGACACGTTTCGCATCCATACCAGGATCTCTTATCGTCTTAAAATGAAGATATTTATAAACCAACTCTTGAATGAAGACTAAAATAAATAATAAGATGGCATAACATTTTATAAAATTATTTTACCGTAAGATCATCCAGGGCATTCGCCCTTGGCCCCTCCTTCTTGCATAAAAAAATAAGAAAGATTGAAATTTTTAACTATTTACTCTCCATTACTAGAGCAACGACCAAAGAGAAATTGTAATGAAGCTCGAAATATCTAAATGAGCAGTTTAAACCCCTGCAGCGGGTGCAGGAAAATGGCAGTTTCACTATTCATAGCAAACAAGGTTGGTCTAGAATAAATACTGTAAAATGAAATTGCATTATTCAATGATTTCTCTTAGCAAATAGTTTTGAGAAAGTTCTAGAAATGTGTGTGCGCAACTATTCAGGAGGTCCATGAAGTTACTGTAAATGAAAAGGTTCCAAGAAGATGAGTTGCGAGGAAAAGTGATGTGAGTAAGAAAAAGGGGTCTGAGTTTGCTAAAGAACGTAAAAACTGACGTGATGAATGAACGGTTTGTTGAGTGTTGAGACCAAAAGTGAACTTTTAGAAAGGAAAGGCATAAGTTTGTGAGACAATGTAGCTAGGAAAAATTTCCATCTTGATCAGTATATGAATATGAAACATGATGGTGGTTCCTTTGTGGTGCGTGGTTGCTTCAGTTCAGGTGGAGTAGGTAATAATAATCTGAATAATACGCGCAGTCACGGAATTTTGGTTCAACATTCACCTGCCGTCAGGTGTTCATTTAATTAGAAGAGGATTTATTTTCGAAGACAACCTAAAGTACATTGCAAAACTCAACATAGATTAGTTGAAGAATCAAGAGACTGGGAAGGTCCACTCGAAGTGCTTAAGTTTGTCAGAAAATCCTGACTGAAATCCCAATAAGCATTTGGGAATAACTAATAAATGATGTCTCAAAAGTGAAATAACTAATCCTACAGGACCTCTGGCGTATTGTCCATTCGAAATGCAGGCCTATGTCATTCCTACAGAAATGTGCTCGAGGTTACACTGACTATTGACTACTGGCCTATTTTCGCAAATAATTATAATTAGTTGTTTCTTGTAATCATCTTACAATATAAACTCGTATTCTATAATTTAAGCTTTGTACTAAACTAGACATGCAGCGATCCTTATTTCTTGTATTGCGTCTTTGTTCATAACTGCATATGGATTTAAACTTATGGTCGGTAAAGTACCGTATACTTTTGGTACAGTTGCCATTTTTCAACATCCACACCCACCCACACATATATATATATATATATATATATATATATATATATATATATATATATATTAAAATTCATTAGTTGGCCAACATCAGCTCTCCAACTGAGCGATTCCGGCGCTTCACTTTCAACAGCAAAACCGGAAATTCATCAGTGAATTTACCTTTCGGAAATTCACGCAATTATGAAATAATAAGTTTGACTTTGAACTTTTAGTTATAGGTTTAAATATACAGGGTAAGTGAAAAGTCCTGTGCACCTGCAAGAAGTGTAGCGAACCTGTACCTGCACTGTATTGGAAGTGGACAGGTGCACAAGGACTTTTCGCTCACCCGTTATTTAAAACTAATAACACCAGTGCGAAAATGATGATGGATTATAGTACTGTTCAATAGTTTATGATAAAGCGAATCATTGTTGCTTCTAAGTTCTATTGGTGATGATCCACGTCCGAAAGCCTCGTTAGTACGTTGACATTGCTTGGCATTGATGCTGCGAGCTGCTCATACCCTAAATAGATGTATGGATTAGGCGGAGCTTTGCGAAAAACAGTGAAACCTTTATTTTGTAACTACATTTCAACGTGAAAGCACTCTTTGTCCAAATTATAATATATATACAAAGGTGGGCAGGACCGAGTTCCAAAAGGACCGAACTCCAGGAACTCGGTCCTTTTTAAGGACCGTGAGCGGGAAAGTTGGTCCTTTTCTCAGTGAGGACCGAAATGAGGAGCGACGGTCCATTTTTAAGCAATTCCGGACGGTCTTTTTAGTGATTTTAGTGTGTAAGGCCTTGGACATTCAGCAAGGGGAGGACAAGGCGTACATGGGGCACTCCTGCCCACCCTGGCCATCTCTCTCTCAAAATGTTGAAGAAACAGATGGAAAGCAGCGATGTCAAGATGTGTCAACCACTGGTATTAGCTGTCAGGGATGGGATCAAACGTCGGTTTGGTCCCCATTTTGAGGATATGGACTTCCTCCTGGCAGCTGCGCTACACCCCAAGTTCAAATTGGGCTGGGTGAGGCTGGTGGAGGACGACGTCATGTATGACGTCGAGGAGATCAAGGCCAAGGTGAAGAAGCAGATGATGTCTATGGTGGAGAGGATTCTGGCAAGAGCGGACTCAGGCAAGGACACCAGCAGCAGCGAGGGTGAGAATGACCAGGACAATGACGACTTCTTTGAGGCTCTCTACGAGGGCGGGGAGAAGACGAAGGAGACCGGGACCAAGTTGGTGGAGACATTTCTCAGCGAGAGGCCTGTGAAACCCTTCATCTTCAACAAGGACTCGTTCCCCAGCCCGGCGTTGAAGGACTTGTTCATCAAGTTTAACACGCCTATCCCATCCAGTGCCGCCGTGGAGAGGCTCTTCTCTTTGGGGAAGGACGTCCTCAAGCCGAAAAGGTCAGGGCTCAGTGACAGCCATTTTGAAATGCTAGTCTTCTTGAAGGGAAACTCAAACATTTAACTTAATAACACTTTTTTCATCATTTATGTATTGTATTAATTATAATTTACGTTAATAAAATTAAAGATTTCC